>JAYMSP010000389.1:0-54262 GCA_036897095.1 Plantago elongata | reverse complement strand
TATATATATATATATAAATGAAATATAACATCTGATCTGGAACTGGTGATACAATCACACAAAGTTTTTTTCATTAATAATCAGAAGTCTCAGCAATTACATTTGCAATATTAAGAAGTTTCAGCAATTATACATAACTGCAGTACTAGTACACACTATCATATAACATGTCCTTGGTACTATTGAGACAAGCATTATATACAAAATGTAGACTTGTCGTTATAAAAATTACAAAAACTCAGATTTTCATGCAATCTAATGGGGAATTGCCGTCAAAAACCCTTGTGCGGTAGAAAGTCGTGTATTCTTTAATTGTTGTTGATCGATACTTTGGAGGGTTACCTTGAGACAACAGTTCCTCAATCGGACCATACACCCTTGAACTCACTCCACATGTATCTCTACCAAAGAAGCTGGCCACGGAGATTCTTGGACCTGTTTTACCTACTAACACCCTGTGCTCAGCGCTTTTCAGTTTTCCATTTGATATTAACTGTAGAGCCAATGAGTAACATTACATCAGATCATTATGTTCATTTACCAGAGTTGTTGGAACCTTAGAGACTTGAGCTAGTTAGGTTGAAGAATAATAGTGTCTATTGCTGTAAAAATGGCATATGTAATTAAACTAAACTTACGTACTTCCAATAGATCCCCAATGTTGACAACTAGGGATCCTGGGATAGCTGGAACATCAACCCATTGATTTTCATGTAATACTTGTAGACCTCCTACATTATCCTGGAGGAGGAGCGTTAAGAAACTGTAATCTGAATGTCTCGCGCTGCCTATGGTACGATGGGGTTCTGGACATGCTGGATAGTAATGGCCCAACAAGGCAAGAGTCTCCGCTGTTTCCATATCTAAGAGGTGATTTGGAGTCAGTCCGAGAGCTTTGGAGAGTAGCATGAATAAATTTCTTCCCACTCCCATCACTTGCTTCCCGTACTCCATTAGAATATCCCTGCATATAGAGGCCTAATATCAGTAAAGTTGCTACTTCTTCCGTCCCAAAACATTCCAATTTACTTTCGGCCAAACATATTAAGGTATGTAGAACAAAAGCTAGCTACCAGTACAAGTCCATGTGGAACATGTAGTATTTGTTATGGGATGGAGTAAGTGCATTAGCAATATTTATTCACATTCCAATGTAATCAAATCGAAGTAGTTAACCTGCAAACTGTCGGCAACTCATCCGGGAGTGGTGCAACGGGAGCCATTATGCAGTTGAAAGTGTCCCTCCAACAAGCAGCCGATCCGCTATATAAATTGAAGTTGCTATTATATATCATATTCTTGGTAAAATCTCTGGAATAGTATTGTTTCTTAATTTCCGTATCTTGCTCATAGAACTTACGAACTCCACTTAGCATTCCGTCCATAACACTGTCCGGAATACCATGGTTCACCACCAGAAAGAAACCCCACGTAGAAGCTGCTCCAAGTACTTTCTCAACCATTTCATTATGTGAAAGATTGTGAAGGTCTAATAATGGAAACTCTGAACTCTTGACATTAGTAGTATCAATGTTGTTTTCGAGAGTTTCCGGTGAATGGATGAAAATTTCAGGAACTCTGGTGACCCCTTGATCGAAAAGACCTTTCACTCCTGCTTTTGTTTCATCAAATTCTTTCAGTTGGTTCATGATTCTGGTGTTCATGGTGGCAATTGCCTTATTTTGATGACCAATAAAATAAACAATAAATTTTTTTTTTATCGGGCGGAGTAAGTATAAGTTTAAACTGATGAGGATCATATATGCACAAAATCCACAATTTATAGGGGATAGCAAAGATGAATCGCCCAAGAGAAAGAGGGTCAGATGAGATTCATGAATTGTGAAAGGAGAGCAATACTAAAAGTGTGAGAAAGTAGTGACTGGTGAACATTATTTCTAGTGTGCCTGACGAATCATTAGGATGAGGTTTCTAAGGCTGACATCGATTAAGGGTCCATGAATTTACTTCATATCACTCGAATTTTCCTATAATAAAGGGCTTTTGTGTTTTACTCTTTTAAGATTTAATAATTCTTTCATGGGCACCCTTCTTTCATTTGCCTTTTCATTACTTTTTTTCTTTTCTATTTCAGGGGTGACCAACATAAATAGTAGTATAAGTTATATGTCATAACCTACCAAATGCCTACCTTCATCTCATATCAATTTTGTATGATAAACTTGTTAGAAGGAAAGCAGAAGGCAGAGAAAATTTCCAGATTTTAGGATATGAACGTATAACCGTACTTATTAGTACGGTTAAAATACACGTTATTGCATAATTCAATTCACTTCGCATTAATTTACTCTTTGTTCAGAATAACAATAGAACACGAACTTAATTTTCAAGAGAATCGAATCAATGACTTCTGAGGACTGAGGTCATGCCACTTTGACTTAATCAAATTGAGCATGTAATCTGCAAATGTGCAATGGCATTTTCTATCAATCAAGCATGCTGGTCCAGTCCGGATCTATGGAAGTCCATAAACAAAGTCCAACCGGTCTGGTGGGTTGAAATCCATGCAATCCGGATTCCGGACCTAATCAAATTGCATCGTGGATCGAACATCTGAACCGTAAATTAAAATAGATATAAAAATTTATAGTTTTATACCATAAAATTCTATTGTCTCTACTTCATAGTCCATACCCACTCTAACATAATTTCAGTCATCGGCTGTCCAACAATATGCGTAAAACACAAAATCAATATGCAAAAAAGTCATTACTTTGGTCAGAAAATGAGAATGTATGTTTGTTCTTTTCCATCAGACACAAGCGCATTGACTGTTATTTAATTAAAAGAAAGGGACTTATTAGTGACATCCATGAATTAAAGTTACTTCTGGGTAGGAAGGGTGGTACAACCAAGTCAAAATTGCTGGTTAGAAAGATTAATAAGGCTACTGTATTGGAAGGTCCTGCTTAAAAAGACACAACAGAATATAATGGGGGATCATTTTAGGCACGTGAAATACTTGGGAAAGTGACTCACTTGCTCATTCTTTTATAAAAATCTATACGCCACGGATGATCTTATCCTAAACTTAGCCAATAATACTCTCTTAGCCAAACGAAAAGTTTTATTGATCGGATTAAACATCACATTTATATTTTTGATAATTTATTCATTCATATACAGTAATAAAGTTTAGGTCACACATTATAATTCCAAGTTAGCATGGACATTAATCATATCTATACTTCATCGTGTACCTTTCGTGATTGAATCCCGATTAATTAATTTTGAAATGTTCGCATCTCCAACATAAATAAATAGACACATCGATCTTAGTATTGGTACTTTATCTAATTTCATATGTTTTCTTGAAATAAATAATGTCGCCCATAGTTGACCTACCTCAAGCATCAAACATCCACCACCAAATTATTCCGCAATTAATAATTAATCACCACTAAAATAATGTATCATCATTCCCCAATTATTCATGCAGATAATTATAAATTATCACATAAATTATAGTGCACAACCAAAGCACAGCCAAACACCAACCATACATAACTGGGTGCAAAATTAGGTCCACTACAGGTCGGAGTCAGCTGGCTAATTAATGTTATGAAAGGAACTCATTAGAGTTGTTTAAGTCTATTTTAAGTGTGCTTTATATTATTTGATGTGATGAAGCAAATCATATCCAAATACAATAAACTGTCAATCATTCAACATCCTCTTATATTTGATATAGTATTCAATTTTTAATTGAGAATAATATCTATTTACTCAATTTATAACATACATAAGTAGGTAATATTATTTCCAAAAAAAACTTAATAATGAAAATTGCTAAAAATATTTAGGGGCGGATTGGTATAGAATTTGAATGAGTATTTGAATGGATTTTAATAAAATTGTTTTTGAAATGAAATTAAAATAGATGTATTTGAAGTGTATTTTAGGTCAAAATTAGTCAATCACTCCTTATATAACTTCTTGTTTGATTTCAATTTTACGTTCTGATGAAAATTGTTAATCTTAATTATGAATTATCATCTGATTCACCCAATAACATTAGTAATAATTTTATCCCAAGATGAAATATTCCCGTAGTAATTAGTTCCCACGCCATGAGAAGACAAGAACCCCCCAAATCCAGTGGCTGAGGTCGATTCCAAGTTGGAATGTATGATACACAAAATCAAAAAATAAAAACTGGCGCCCACCATTAAATAAACCCACCCAAATTATTAAACTTCCATTATCCGAAGCATGCTTTAAATACACACACATACATTTATACCTTCCCTCTCTCATCATCAATTCATCATCCATACTCAGAATCCAAATTCACACCTTTCCTTTCTCTAATCTTTTTTTCTTGCTTACCAAAAATCCCAAAAGCCAACAAGTTGCGCTGCCAAAAGGCGTCCCCTTTCTTTCTTCACATTTCACAATATCATCATCAACATCCAAAAAAGGCTTCACCTTTCCTTCTCAATCTCTATCTCTCTCTCTCCAACGAAAACACCAATGACGATGGCTGAGAGAGAAAGGAACGCCGATGAGGAGCAGCAGGGGCTATTGGGTGAGAAAGATGAGACGGTGTTGGATTTCGATATGCTCTGTGCAACCGTGGCGATGCAGGTGCAGGAAGGTAAATGGGGGAAATTGAATGGGGAGCAAGATGAAGAAGAAAGTGATAATCTTCGAGGGTATGGAGGAGGAGGTGGGGTTTTTCGAATGTGGGAAGGTGAGCTTGTTCATGACTGCTTCGAAGATCGTCGTCTTGCTCTTCAATCTACTTGGTAATTTTTTCAGCTCTGTTTCTTGTTTGTGTAAAAATTGGGCCTTTTTTGGGTTTATGTGTGGAAGTAATGATAAAGATTCTGTTTTGGTTAAGGGATTTTGGTGGGGTTTTCTTGAACAGGGTTCTTTTTTGTTTATTGATTGGTGGGTTGTGTTTGATGCTTGCAAATTTGTATGTGTGCATAAAGTAAGTTTCTTGGATTGTGGAGCTGAAGTTTTTGGATTTTAGCTTTGAATTTAATGAGATTCTTATGCTTGGATTGTGATTTATTGCAGTTGTCCCAGTTATAGATTTGGGAAGAACCTGAAACGAGCTGGGTTTGGTCCTTGTTTTCTTCAGGTAATATACATCTTGTTTTGAAGGAGTTGTGTTTGTTTGACTACTTGGATTTTGATTCAATTTGGGGTATTTTTAGGTGTCTGCTGATTCTTATCTAGTTTAAGTTAGTCTATTCCAGCTGATAATTAAGGAGGTGTACGTGTTGCTTTCTATGATCAGTTTAAGCAACTTTCATAGACAGCCTAATTTGCAAATGCTGTCAAGTTTCTTGGAAGCCAAAAAAAGCATTGTAATAGACCTTGAGTAGCTTTCATTCAAAAGGATGACTTTCCCAATCATAATTCGTGAGCTTATGAAAGAAGTAGCTGTGTTAGGATTTTTGTGCTTCTTCTGTATTTGACATGCTTGTCTTAATCATTAGTCTTGTGCAATCTTCTTCTGTGCTCATGTAATGAGATTGACCCATGGCTTTTGCAGGCATCCCTTCACTTGGTTCTTTTCTTGATTGCACTGTCCAACTTAGTTGGCTTCCTAATCACTAGGCAGCGATGCTTCTTATATCTGGCTATTGCTTCAACCGTCTTGATTGCTACATATGCGGGGTATTACCGCATGCAGATGAGGAAAAAGTTCAACATAAAAGTAAGTGCTCTTTGCAATATGGATGACCTATCTTTTAAATACAGCCATATGTGTATGTTACTGCATTCGGGTGCTAGCCAAGATAGGATGTGAAGCACCAGTATCCCCTGTGACTATGAACTAGCAAGAAATCCTTTGTGCAAGTTTGATTCAATTAGTCTAAATCATCCATTTGAATGCAAATGAGGTCTAATGTGTTAATTAGACTCATTTCTCTTCCCTCTCTTAGAAGTACTTATTTTACCACTAGCTCATTTTATATTCTGCTGCCAAGTTTGACTCTGTAGACCAGGTCATTTGAATTTAATATATTATTACTAAACGGTAGTTAATATATTCAGATATTCTCCTATGATTCTGCAGGTTTTTGACCACTCTTTGTTTATGTTTTCAAGTTTGAACTACTAAGTGACTCCTTTTCTCATCCAGGGTAGCGATAGTTCTTTGGACGACTGTGCTTACCATCTTGTTTGCCCATGCTGCACTTTATGTCAGGTTTGTCCTCCGTTTAACTGCGCCCCACCTGTTTTTAAATTGACAAATACTGACTAGTTTTCTGGAAATTCCTCACGATGCAGTGCAAGTATATAACTCATGGTCATGTTAATAACGCATCCATATTGTGAATTTGAACAGGAGTCCAGAACATTGGAGATGAACAATGTTCACGATGGCATCTGGCATGGCAGAGGAGATACTATATGCGTCGGAAACTTCTCCAACGATATCAAAGGGATCTCAGAGTTGGCCCCGCCTGTCATTGTGTCAACCAAGTCCCCTGAGTTCATCACCATGCAGAAAACCTCGAATTGCAATACTGATTTATGACGATACCTACTTACCCGAGTTGCTTCTCCTAAAACATGCAATGCTTGCATCAAGACAACGTGGGACAAGATTTCAGTTCCACCTGGACAGGGCTTGCCAAGATTAGAGGTGCTCATGACATAAGGTCCAAAAATTGTGTATATATGTAGGTTGCTCTTTATGGTTGTAACAGAAACGCAATCAAATTTGTCACTGATGAAGTTATCAGTTGATTAATCTAAGAAGCAAATTTATCAGTGTGATGTTTAATGCCATAAAAACAAGATGTTTGCTTGTCCTGTGGGAAAATTCAAGTGCTGAACAATGTCCTATTCATTAGAAGTCACCAGCATATAAATCTCCCTTTCTATTCTTCTATGCTGCTGTAAGATAGTGGATTCCGGCCTTCTTCCCCTTATCTGTATATCCAAATGCTATCTATTCAGGGGAAAATCATAGCAAATTGAATTCATCATACTAGAACCATATAACTGAAAATTTGAGATTTATAACATTACAAATTTATCTATAGATGGATATGTTACATGTTTCAAACAACAACAACAACATTTCATTACAGAATTTGAACCAATCCAATCATATATATGCATCATAATTTATTTCATACTAGTATCATATTCATATATCAAATATTCAACAATTGAGATAAAGTCCACCTTTGATGACAAAAGTTGCACATGTAGTTTGCCTGTGTTAGAAAGAGCCAAAAGCCCTATGGTAATTGGGGAACTCGACCAGACAATGGCTCTGCACCTGATCCAGGAATTTCGTCTCCACCCTGAACCACCATACCCGGTGCATATGAGTCCGGCACAACACCCATGTTCCTGGCACCATAGTACATTGCCTGACCCGCATTATTAGCAAAAACCTGAGGAGCCATTTCAAACTGTCTACCTCCTGCTCCGTAAACTTGCCCCATACCTGTATACCCAATGGGTACTTGACCCTGAGCAACCTGATACTGCTGAACAAACTGAGGCCGCATTTGCTGAACTGAAACATTCCTTCCCTGTATACTACCATCAGGCATATAATACATAGCAGTATGTTGAACTGGTGGATTTGGGTAGTGATACATCTGGCCAGCACCACCTGGGTACCCGGTTTGTTGGGAAATCATTATTTTCTCATTGAGCACCATCTCACTTTCTTTCTGATCCATGACAACTTGTGGAACATGGTTCAATGGTCGAGTTTTTACGGGCGGAAGATCAGGAATCACTTGCACGTTCGGTGGGACCAGTGGCGATGACACCGAGTTGAAAGGTGAGGAAGCAACTGGGGCAGGTGAAAGCGGGCGGGAGAGAGGAACGCTGTCGTTTATTATGCTCTTGGACTTTGTCTTGGCAGGATCATCCGGAGTATCCAACCCGAATAAGTAATCCGGCACCTCGGAAATGATGGACGAAACCTCAGATCGACCCCTGTCAAGAAACGACCCAGGTCCAGGGGGCCCCAATCCACCATTGAGAGCATCAAAGAACCAATTCTCGCGCTTGACCGAACCATCAAGTATCGAGCTGATGCTACTCGACCTGGATATGCTACTCAAATCCGTCTGGAACAGGAATAGCCTGAGTCGAGCCAATTTCTGATCCCCTGACGCGAAAATGAGGCGATCGTACTCTTCCATCATGTTCTCGACATCTTCGTCAGTTGCAACCGTGATCAGGGCATCAAGGTCTTCATTGGGAAGCTGGTACTTGATCGTGATGTTGGTCGTGCCGGAAAGTTTAGACAATTTGGCTAGCAGGGAGGAGAACGGGACGTGGCGGTTGATGGCTACTATCCGAGTTTCGCCTCCCACATAGCGGAGGTGATTGTCGTGTGGCCGAGGGAGGATTTTGCCCCCGAAGCTGCACATGAACCGGATGCGCAGCTGAGCAGGGATGTCGGTCGAGTCAACACCCGCGTCACTCCGGCCTGATAACGAGTCCGCATCGTTAAAGTCCTGATGCTGGGAGGCCATGGATCACTTGACTTTGATCAGTTCGGAGTTTCCGAAATGATTTTAATGATGGATTGATATATAATGAGGCTAGAAGTGGACTAATGGAACATGTAGGAACAAATGTTTGTTGAAAATCAATGAATTTGATTATAAAAATTGGAAGGGATTATTAATATCATCGCTAGTTACCGACTTTCAAGTCATTGGCTCAGCGATCGCTATGTAACGACATAAGTTAAACAACTTTCTTAAAGTAAATAAATTTATTTGGATACTTATCAAGTGATTATTTGTTTTTTATGTTGCAATTATTATCAAGAAAATCAACGAGACGAGAGCGACAATGGTTTGTTTAAAATTTGTATAAAGCATACGTCAACGCTACTCCAGCTCAGGTGATTGTAAGAAGTGGTTGGTTTTTACATCAGATACAGCCACAGATAATGACTTTATAATAGTGTAGATTATAATGTTTACATCACATATCAAAGTGTAATATAGCAATGATTGTTGATGGTTGAATGTTGAAAATGGAATCATCGCTCACGCTGATGTTTTCCGGACCATAACTACAAACATTTATGTTTATGTATAACACCTTTATTTTACAAACTATAATTACAATTATAATGTTTATCGGTTTATTTTATAAGAGTAAAATTTGTGAGATAAATTAATATAAGTGGAATAGTTCCACACCTCTTTATAAGTTTGAGTAGGGTTGGGCATAATTGTTCCGATCCGAAAATTCGAAAATTCAATCTGAACCAATCTGATTCTATTTCAGATTGGATTTCGAATTGAGGTTTTTTAGAGTTTCGGATTTCGACGATCCGATCCGTAAATCCGCGGATTATTCGATCCGATCCAATTCAATACATACATACATACATACACTAGGATAAAAAAACTAAAAACCCAAAGTATATATGTGAGATAATCCTCATCCTAAATTCCTAACCTAGTAACTCATTAAAACAACATTATGCATATTTAATATTTTATTATTTTGAATTCTTTATGAAAAATATGTAATATTTAGAATTTATATTTTTGAATGCTCAAATTTATAAGTGATTTTTAATCTTTTGTTGTTTACGTTCAACTCAAGCATATAAATTATAGTTCGTGGTGTGGAAAAAAATTGATTATATTTTTAATTTTTGGATTATAGGATTGTGGCGGATTTAACCGATTCGAGCTCAGATTAATCCGAAACATATCCGTAAGGTTTGATTGAATTATGGATTGATATATTATTGATCCGAATCCGAAAAAAATCGGATTGGTTCGAATTAATCCGATGCCCACCCCCAAACTCCTGTAGATGATATGAAATTCTATCATGGTATTTGAGACTCAGGCTCACGCCACCTGGGTTCGAATCTCCACGGATACAATCTCCGCTCCATATTAAATTTCTCCTCTGATGTACTCTCCAAAGAAGTTGAAATCGACACGAGTGTGAAGAGTGTTGGAATATTAATATATATTAACTAGATTTCATGGAGATTCGAACCCAAATTAAATGTGAATAAGAGGCTCTAATATTATGATATAATTTCATTCCATTCAAAAGCTTCACCTCATATTATATTAATTTGTGTAACAAAGCTTACTCATAATTGAATATACAAGTTTTAAATCACTCCAATTGAAAGAAACTTTCATTCTGGTCAATGGCTTACTTTGACCACAAGATACTCATAAATCATAATTAAGTTATGTTTGTCATTAATTTATTAGTTTGATAAATTTGTTTTCCAAAGAAATTTGTTACGCAAATACTTTTGTCTATTGAATCCATCAACAAAATAAACTAGCTAATTCAGTTAACTAATTCACTCGACGCTCTTATAAATTCAATTAGATTATGAAATCAACTATATAGATTATAGACTATGAAATTATTCAGTGAGTATTAAATGCTGAATCTATTGGACAAAAAATTATGGGACCTGCAGATTCTGATTAGCACTCTTAACCCTTAGCGGATTAGGCAGTACAACATCGAAATACTCACGGCTTGGTAGAGTTTCAAGTTTTAATGATGCTACAACTCTAATCATATATTCACACTCCCAATTTTTAAGACGTCTGTGAATCTCCAGAGACTTAAATAGTTAATAGTATCTCTACCTTATTCATTAGTCACGTACAAAATAGTGAAGCTATCTGCCATGGCTGACGTTGTACCCAAAGATGTTCCGAAAGAGAATGCAGCTCCCCCTAAGCTCGAGGTTTGTGTTAATGCATTGGGTTTCAACTCAATTTCTTTTTTCTTTTTCGATTTTAGTTATCGGAATTGAGAATAACTTATGTTAGACATGGGTAACTTAGGTGATTTAACTAACTATAACGTGTGTGACGTGAGTAGTTGTCGTATAGTTATTTCTAATATTTAATTGTACAAGTAAATCGGGTGTGGGGTTGGTGGTGGTGGTGGTGCGATTATTTCTAATGTGTGATACTTTTTTTAAAAACTTTTTTTTTAATCTACATGTAACGATGAATTGGTGTGTATTATTTTGATGAACAGGGAAAGCGTGCTGGAATTGTGGTGTGTTGGTTTCTTGGATTTGGTTGCCTTGTTGCCTGGAACAGTATGCTAACCATATCTGATTACTACTATCAGCTATTCCCTGTAAGCATAAAACTCCATCAGAATTAGTACTAAATTCCCAGTTCTTGTCCCAAAGATTGAATTTTTTTCACCTTTTTTGGGTACTCAGTACTCTGTCAGTATTGTTTGTTCATGAGTATCAACTTTGTCATGTTGGCAGGACTATCATCCTTCAAGGGTACTTACTCTTGTTTACCAACCATTTGCGTTTGGATTAACGGCACTGCTAGCTTATCATGAAGCTAAACTCAACACCAGGAAACGGAACATAGTTGGATATACCATCTTCTTCTTGTGTACTCTCGGCCTCATTCTGGTATATGTCCGATCCTGTCCTGACAAGTCCGTTTAGGCTATTCCATTTTATTTGCTTTTTAGTCGGCTTATATATTACATCTACGCCAGGTGGACCTTGGTACCAGAGGGAAAGGAGGAGTTGGTAACTTTGTTGCTGTCTGTGTTTTCGTTGCTGGTTTTGGAGTTGCAGATGCTACTACTCAAGCTGGAGTAGTTGGAGATCTAGCTTACATGTGCCCCGAGTTCTTGCAAGTAATACTCATTTCCTTTCCCTGAGTCCTGGTTTATATCGATTTACTATGTGGCTACCCTGCAGCTCATTTGCATTATTCCAAATTGTTTTGATAATTGCAATGTCAGAACAACTTAGGCCTCAGAGGCTATGATTTACATATAAACCATGTTTAGTGAAATACTCCTATTATGCACCTTTATGTCATTCTTGCAGTCGTTCTTCGCTGGCTTGGCTGCATCAGGAGCGGTGACTTCTGGTTTGAGACTTATAACAAAAGCAGCTTTCGATAAAACTCCTAATGGTCTTCGTAAAGGAGTTTGTAAGTTCTTTTCTTTTGGCTATATGATCTTTAAGATGATCTTCTTTTTCTTCCAACTTGAGCTGTAAAGTTGTCATGAGAGTATGCTTGCTAATGAATTAGATTTTCTGAATTTACATTGTTTTATTCGCCCATATTACTTATACTGTTTGTAACCATTATGCAGTATTGTTTCTTTCCATCGCCACTCTGTTTGAGTTCATTTGCATATTCCTCTATGCTTATGTGCTTGTGAAACTGCCTATCGTGAAGTACTTCCGAAAAAAGGCAGCTCTGGAAGGATCTGAGACGGTATCATCTGATTTGGCTGCTGCTGGGATTCATATGAATGCCAGTGAAGTAACAGTAAGAGTTCATTAAAATCCAAACTAAGAATCCCAATTTGCAAGACTTAGACATGGAAATTTTATTGTGAATTTTTGTTATTATATCAGGTAACTGAAGCAAAGCTCGACCGGCTAAGCAACAAGCAGTTGATTTATCAGAACTGGGATTATGCATTAGACCTCTACTTCATATACGCTATCACTTTGTCTATTTTCCCCGGCTTCTTGTTTGAAAACACGGGTACTCAACACAGTCTCGGCACTTGGTAAGTAATAGTATGAACAGCCTTAAATAATATTCGCAATTTGATCCCTAATAATTTCATGAACCATTACTAATTCGAACTTCTCTTCACAGGTACTCGGTTGTTCTAGTGGCAATGTATAATTTGTTGGATCTTGTGGGAAGATATACTCCTCTCATCGACTGCCTCAGAATTAAAAACCGAAAGTTCATAACAATTGCCACGTTTGCACGCATTGTTCTCATCCCTTGTTTCTACTTCGCTGGTAAATCTGCAGCTCAGGGATATATGATACTCCTGGTTTCATTTCTAGGCATAACAAACGGCCATCTCACTGTTTGTGTACTCAGAGCAGCTCCAGTAGGTTACAAGGTAATAAATCCATCAAATATCATCCGAATTCCTAACCATTGCTTGTTTTGATTGTAATGTTATTGATGAGGTTTCATAATGCAGGCACCGGAGCAGAACGCATTAGGCAATCGGCTCGTTATGTTTCTTCTCGGAGGCATCTTTACCGGTGTAGTTCTCGACTGGTTGTGGCTTATTGGCAACGGACCATTTTGAGCTAGCTTGTTCTACAGTCTATTAAGATTAGTATATTATCATAGTTTAAAACTGTATAAATTAAGCTTCTGCTTTTTCTCAAGACATTTTGTCTTTCTGCTACTTTGTTCAGGAAGAATTTGATTTACAGTTCAAGGACTGAACTGGAATTTCCTAGTTAAGACAACGCCTAAGTTCATGGATACGGATTATTAGGAGTTTATTCTCCAATATTCACGGTTCTAAATATAAAAAGAAACTGGAAAACAGTTATTTTGACCATTAACTGCTAATGGATAAAAAAGAATTTTGAATCAACTCCATTCACAGTTATTCTCGGTCATTCTCAGTCAATTATAAAACAAAAACATTCATTCATATTTAATGCCAGAAAATTTTCCCAAACAAAATGATTAACAGAGATTCCATTTAGCCAAAGATTCCAACATTTTGCATCCCAAAGTATCAATATTTCTTGCAGCATTGAAGTTTTCATGTACTTTCCTTGTGTTCTACTCTAACTTTCCACCACACAAGAATCAAGAAAACATGAAAACATAAATGTTCAAGAAATATTTCTTCATTTCTCACAATTGTACATCTCTGCATAAGCTAAATCATGTCTATAACATCAAGATTGTTTCCTCACAACATATCGCTACGCAACCCTGTATGCGTTTTGATTCGAAACTATCATCAAAACAAGAAAGGAATTATCGAGGTGACGTGGAAAAAACCCGAGAGTGGATGGACCAAACTGAACTACGACGGATCATTCAAGCGCAACGCGGGTAAATCAAGCATTGGAGGGATTATCAGGAACCACAATGCCGAATTTGTTTTAGGGTATGCAGAATGCATTGGTAAATCCAACAGCACGATAGCAGAATTTGCTGCTCTTCATAGAGGCCTAGAGATCGTGCTCGAGAATGGTTGGAGTGACGTTTGGCTGGAGGGAGACAACAAACTCCTAGTCGACATAATAACGAATAGGAGAGCAGTTAGATGCCCGAAGGTGGAAATGCACATTGCAAACATAAACCTGATCATGCCGGAGATCAAGAACTGCGTACTCACGCACATTTATAGAGAAGGCAACAGGGCAGCAGATAAATTCGCACATATGGGGTATAATAGCAAAAGTCCGCAGATTTGGAGAGGAACATGTCCGCCTGAAGTTCTGAAGATTGTGAATGAAGATGCACAGGGAAAGACCATTTTAAGGAAAAGATAAACATGATGTGCTAGAGAAGTATCTGATAGAAAAGGTGTTCTTAAACATACGCTTTGTTCCTTTATCGATAAAATTATGTGTATGAATATCAAACCGACTACTATAAGATAGAAACTTTAGTCTCAAGAGGAATATACAGAACACAACTGAAAACACCTTTTTTCAGTACTGGATAATAACCATAAACAAGCAACATACTCCTTGGCTCCTTGTTTTATATCTGGATCATTATTTTTCTGAATTATTTCCAGGCTGCTTCATCTTTGTGTGATTTGAAATACAAAGCAGCAGCCGGTAGCCCCAGGTCATTCTCCCCCACGAAATGGCGCAAGTTAAAATTGCTCCGTTCCACAGGACGGACTCTCACAGACTCCATCGGGCCATGCTGCCTGAATGCAGCTATCACGTAACGATGAATGCCTTTTGGTGGGGCCGGTCCCATGTATGGCATTACCTCCCTACCTGCAATGCATATGATATATCACCACAAATTTGTGAATTGACCTTTCACATAATGTATAATGATTTACTGATGGCCAGATAAGTGGCGAATTCGAAATAAACATAATTACCTTTGGTGGCATCATCTCCTTCTGGGATATCAATCACCATCCTGCATGTTAAATGAACATGACCAATTACGAGAACAACGAACACACATCAAATTGATTAATAGCTAAAAAATTATTTGCCCAACTAGTCTATACAATGTACCAACTACGTACCTAGCTGTTACAAACATTGAGGACGAATGAAGTAATAAACTACGTACTATCCTTATATATGTGGTAAGTCATCTGATGTGGTGTATCCTTGCAAATGATTCTGATAATTAAAATGTTCAATTTGAAATAAGAAAAGATTTCTACATGTGCTACAATTGGCAATTGTTATCAATTTTAGAATCTAGAACATAGAAATAAGTTATACCAATGAAGATACTCTCGGTAAACAGGTTCACTTGGAGTAGGAGCATCAGGATCAACCATTACCTGTAAATAGTTACAACAGACCTCTAACTAATTATAATGATCATAGCACAGAAGATACTTCCAATTAAGCTCAAGCCTCAATGGTTTTTTTGAAGTTTGAGTGCCTTACCAACTGAGTTGAGTTACACTTCGTTGTATTCTCAATCCTCAATGGTTAAATAAATGAATAAAACAAACTCAATGGATATAAGATAAGTCATGATCAAAATGTATTCAGTTATTTATGTAATAAGTTTGTACTGTGGTCTTTCATATACTCCCTCCATCCTAACCTTCATCCTGAAAAAATTATCTCCTACTTAATTTATATACTATATCTCATATTTTAGTTACATGTATCTTTATTTTATCAATTCTTTCCCCACATCATTACCATCTTTCATACTTTATCACCATATATAATATTTTATTCAATTTTCTCTTAATACTTGTGCTCGATCCGCGGGAAGATGAACCTGGAAGGCAGTATATTAAATCCAATGAATATTTTGAATGGAAAATTCCATTCTATAATTTCATTGAACATGCAGTATTACAGTTTAAAGTTTAATTAATTCGCAGGTAAAATTAAAATCTTAATTATAACGATTTGTTTAAGGGGAATATGGAGTAGTATTATAGATCAGTATTGTAAATAAACTAAGTCGAAGTGTAAAGTATGTCAGGGCGTGCAATTAGTAATTGCTCACCAGAGTGTAGTAATTTGGAGTGCCTTGAGAACCGGCAATACGGACTTTAGGCCGTTCACCAGCTAAGTTAGGCTTAATATCAACACCGTTCTTTATATTTTGGCCAACGTACTCCACCGATATCTCCGCTGACGGAACGAACATGTCTAGCACGTCGCCGATCACCTTTCCGAGGACCAGAGGGTCCAACGCCGCTCTAGGCATCTGTTCCATTTGATCCTAGCTCAGTTACAAACTCAAGGAAATTAAACTAAACTGGAAATTGCCCGAATTGACGTTAATTTACGAGTGCTAAATTGAAGGTTCAGATCAAGTGATCCGTTTGCGAGCCAGTTTTAGAAGATGATGATGGTGCAGGATAGGCAGTATCCAGAGAGATGACACCTGGTCAAATTAGTGTAGGGAATGGCCACGTGGTACTTGGCACGGTCAAATGCCAAGCGGTAGCTGAGCATTTGGGCTACACCACAACCACAAGCTAGGCCTAGATTAAATGAGTTAATTGGGCCATGGTTGATCTGGGAAATGTCAGGCCCAAGAATGTTTACCTAAGTATAGTTGATAGTATTTTTTTTTATAACGGAAAAAGTGACTCAAACCCCGTAGATTGGAGGAGAAGCGTGTTACCAACTGAGTTACACTTCGTCAGTTCGTTGTCTAAAAATTGATGAATTGTTTCAGGTAGTATATTATTTTGATATCGACTAATTCAAGAACTCTATAAAATGGGTTTTATTTTAAACTGATGTGATTATAATCGCGTTTCAAACATTAGTGTTGATAATGAATTGTTTTAGGTAAAACTTAAAATATATTATATGAATATAAAAGTGTAGTTAGTGTGTATTTTTTTATGGAAATGGAAGGTTTTCTTTTTTGTTTGTTGGTTGTGAGGTTGATTCATTTTTAACAATGAAATTTATAGCATGTTTTAATTAAATTGATAAGTGTATGATTTTATTTGATTTTTCATAAAAATATGCGATACACCGTTTGCATAAATATGATGTTTTACTCGATATGAACTTAACTTTATAAAATAAAGAGCTTCATGTGAATTGTTATTAACTTAATTAGCATGTTCGTAGATCCAAAACTACAAATTAGGTGTTTACTGTATACTAAGGTCAGATGTATTTACATGGTCGATATCCTGATCAATTTGGCAAGAGCGCATAACGGTTTTTTAAATTTGTTATCAAATATTATTTTATCGAGCTAAATAAATTTAATCATCAGTCTGTGACCATACTTGATTGTTAAATCAAGTTCATGAGCTCACAATTTTGAAGCTCGTTGGCTCGATATCAAACTCGTACTCAACTTATAAATATGAATTCAACATGTTCCAAACTCAACTTGACTCAATTAGTAAACACCTTATTTATGTTAATTGGGACATACATTGCCTTGATATAGCGGTGAATTTTACTACATATTTGAAGCTAGCTGATAAAACTTGAGGTCTGAAAGTCAGGCCAAACAATAGCGCCAATGTCTCCGTAACAGCAACATGAGTAACATATTGAAACTAATAAAAACATAATGACAATGTTAGTAGTTTGTAAGAAATATTTTTTAAGCGAGTAAATTAATCAAACCCAATCATCCTATCTTAAAATCAACGCAATAATGTGCTACATATCATAATCATGCACAATTAAAAGGAGAAAGTCTAGTCAAACGGGCAAATTAACATTAGCTAGTTCCCATGAGTGTACAAAAATTTCCATCATTTCATCAAAAGTTTCTCCAATGATGTGTACTGACTAAAAGAAAAAGAAATCATGGATTGTAGGAAGTTGAGAAAAATGGTGTCAAATTAAACAAAAGAGGCAAAAGACATAAACTCACTTTAGAAGTCTCAAGTATTATTATTCCAAACTATTCAAGTGTTTTTTCTTTGGTCGGTCGAACAAGAAAGTGATACTTTTGTTTTAGGATTTGGTCGGCTAGTTTAATTGCGTAACTCATTTACCGGACGTACACCATTAAGTGACATTTCGTTGACACGTTACTCAATTAGTCTTAATTTTAATCATATATTAACTTGATGACGTTAGCTTTTTTCGATCATATATATTCATATAGTACTGTTTATCTCAAACATTTATGATTTAACTAAGCTGGCCCGCATGGACAAAATCCGCAACCCTGTTCTCCAGTGTATTACTTTAATTAATCTCCGCAAATTTGATGCTATAATAACACACAATGTCACAAATTTCTCACATGTAAAGAGCACAATTGTATCTAGCTCGGAGTAATATATGGAAACGGTTTGTGATGCCAAATCGAATTCAGGCAAGAAGCTGGATCAAATGGAGTATCATTTAATAGAACTCGAACTTGACCCCTATAAAGTTTAATTTATTTGATTGTTAAATATATATTGAAGAAGCAGTTATTATGAGAAACGAGATCCATCTATTATTGAATAGTTATCAATCTAAATCTTAACAAGATGAATCGAGTATTCATTAATCTGTTATGCAACTTTCGGTTCTTATGAATTTGAAGCCCCATAAAATTCGTTAGCAATGTTAATTAAGAGTTGTAGAGAAGGTTAAGGACTTAAGGTAACTACAAAGTCTACAATAGACGTACACGTGACGTTGTTGTGAACGCATACCCTTGTAAGAGCTTTCAACACAACAAAAGGTCTTGATCTTAAAATGAGATTGCTAATTTATCTTATCATCGTACGGTCACGGAAGCTTATGTTGTCCATTAATTGTCGTGGTTGACTACTGACTAATTCTTTTAATTATTTAATTTCTTCGAGAACTACTTGGTTCGAGCTGTAGAACATAAGTTACAATTTCTTGTTTGACCTTAGTGTGTACATACTCGATCGGTTCAATCATCATACATTTTATCCTAATAAGTCACATCAGTTCATGAGACCTTATCAGATTATATTTTGGCTATCTATAATTTGCGTGCCTAAATTCAACCCTCTCAAAACAATCCAGATTAAATAATGCTCCATCAGCTGTGAGTGGATTACATGTACAACTCAAAATTAATAATGTCAATTTTAAACCGATAAGAATAAAACTATATCGTTAATTATGTCAGATAAAACGGGATCGAAGTCAGCTCGTCGCGATCACAAAAAATAATATTGCCTTTGATCCCACGAAATATCCGTTTTCCACTACAATCTGCTTCTCATGTGGTGTTTGTCTGTGTAGAAGAAACTCAGATCATTTAAGCAAATCGTCCATCTAACCTCGTCATAAAGATGTTGTCGAATTTGTCGACTAATTAAAACCCTCATCATTTTTCTATTTATTGCTTTTATGTGTGTTTAATCAGTCTAGCTAATCCATGTAATAATCAATGTGACTGTTTATTTTCTAATTTAGAGAATGTAGTTTATTATTGAAGTCTCATCACCATCAAAAATACACCACACACATTAAACACAAATGAACCATACCAAGCAATTAAAATATTATTTTCTTGTAAAGTTTCACTTCATTGCCAAAATGAACCCATGTACACAAATACAAGCAAACGGACTTAAAAACGACACCAGAAATATAACACTATACATCAAATCAAGCACCTCAATCTCTTACGAAAGCTGATCAAACTACACTCATAATCGCGTTTACAGTTTCAGGCTTGGAAAGTATAGTTTGACCAAGTCAAACATACATCCAAGTCAAGCCGCAGGCCTTAAGTTAAATACTCCTTGATATTTTAAAAATTTTATAACTTTTCTTTTTTAACATTTCGTTATAAATTTTCTAATTCATAAATGAAAAATTTTTACCCCACTTATTATTCTTTTATTATATCTTTTTCATACTTCATCATCAATTTATTCAATCTCACTCTTACTTTATCATTCACTTATAACTTTACCAACATAATACCCCACACAAATCATTATTCTATCATTTTCCCTTAAGTAAAGAGAAAGTAAACTCCTAGAAAGTTATTATTGGACCGAAGAGTGTAAAGTTTTAAAGTTTGAGCTATATATATCACTTGCTCCCCGTAGAATGGCCAATATGCCTCCACAATTCGAAAGAAATGAGTTAGACGAGTTGCATTGCAGCTCGTCAAGATGCCTCCACGCGTGTGTGATGCGTCATGAACACCCCATCATTCAATGAAGGGGGATTAAACGGGTGCAACAGCCAAGTGGCGGCTGCCACCTGTTTTTACTTTTTCTTTTTGCCAACGGACTATTCGAGATCTACAAATAGAGATTAGTCTTAACAATACATTTTCTATTTTGATTAAACTTAAAATTTGTAAAACAACTTCTAAGAATATATTTTATTAATTTTAAATTCTAAACACTCTTATAATATGTTACATATATTTTTTAAAGTAAAAAATTTATTTAAAAAAAATTTATGACGGCAATATAACGCGTCACTAATACGATAAAATCTCGTCACTAAACTCGTGATCATCTGATAATGCGTTACAGACTCATCACCGATGCGGATGGTGTTAGTACTTTATAGTTGGATGATCTCGGGTAAACATGTCAGAGACTTATTCTTAAGAAGTTCCAAGCTAGTCGCTCAGGCCACTTAGAGTAAAAGTAGTAAATAGTGAATTTTGAGAGACATAGTCTAGTCGCCTCGATTATTGTGATATATAGATGTCCAAATTAGAAATGTCCTCCTACAAAACCATGACATGTCCAATTAACATTGTATCAATATTATGGGTTTGTCTCTCTCGGATCACATTTAGGATCCGAAATGAAGGGTAGTAAAGTTTAGGGAGAACGCCAGCTCTAAGGGTATAGTTTCGGAAATTGTGTCTCCCAGACAAATTTTAGGTGTAAATTAAACTAATAGTTGTGTTCTCTTTAACAAAAAATTATTTCAATTTAATTTATTTAGTTCAGTTTAGCTCAACTTATAATTATAATTTATATATTATTCCAGTTTAGTTCAATTAAATTCAGTTCAATCTAGTCCAGTTCAGTAAATTTCAATTGAAGACATCATATACTAATTCGTACTAGTAGTTCATATCAAATATGTTAGTTCACTACAAATGCAAACCAATTATATGGATTCTTATTGAAATTAACATCAATTTATGAGGAACATGTGCATGCATGTCAATGACTCCTCGAAAGCTTTGACGAACGGCTTCATAATTGCATGAATTGATAATTATTAATTGGAGGTGAAAACTAAAACAAAAAAATCACACAAGAGCCACGCCATAATTTTGACAATAGAGAAATTTAAAACACTTTACAATGGTCCCCAAATTACACTGTCCACCTTCCATAATATTACATGTGTCTCATTTTTAGTCAACCCTACTTTAGCTCTAGCACAACCATGCAAACAAATCTTTAATTAATTAAATTAAATACAAATCGTACGTACGTAAATCCTAAGTGGCACCAATACGTGTCCCAACTATTCCTCATCTCCGGCCACTTTTTACGGCGGTTACGCAATCACGGACACCACACGGTCGGGATCTTTGAGACTCGTCGTAGTTTATTTAATTTGTTTTCGGTTGCATAACAAAGTCAAAAATTTTCTTATCTTAATTTATCTTTTAGTTTGGCCCATTTGAGTAAGTTTTGTCAAGAGATGGGTCACTTTTTAATTAAGAAACATATCAGGCATACTCAAAATAATCAGACACGGTGGATATTAGATACATTGTTAATTGTAATTAATCTAACACAACTACTCAATCATTTTTGTCATTAGCAAGCTTGTTCCTATAGTTACGTACAAATGGAGAAAGTCGTGAATGTTTACACGTTTTTCCTTCTTACACAAATCAATGAAAGTTTTCCAGTTTTAATATTTTGTTAAACAAATTAAATTTCCACCACAAATTAATGTCAAATGATAGTAGTACAATTTTCTAATTGAATGATACAAAAAATTTAATGGAATTTAATATTTTATATTCACAATTTGAAATTGATTTTTAGTAAATTCATTATTGAACTCCAATAAATTTGTGGAGAGGAGTAATAATATATTTCAGACTACTTAATGTGGTGACTATGTGTTCTTAATGTTGAGTGGGTATGATTATGATCGAAGCTTTGTTAGCTTATCTTTCAAGATCCGCTCTTCAGTCATTGTCGCGACTTGATTCATGACATGCATGGCAATAAGAAAAAAAGTCAAATTATTGTGAGACTTAATCGTATTTTAATCTAAAATAACTTTTAATTAAAGAAGCGATCAAATCCTAAATCACTTTAAATCTTTTAAAATATTGATTCCACGCGCTTTAAAATGTTTGATGTTTTTAGTTTACTTTATACTTTTAACACGTTCTATGATGATTATTTAGTTTAATTTTACAGTTTAACTTATATGGTTATACATTATTTATAAATTAAAATATACTTTTTAAACGTATTAAATATTTAGTATAGATAAAATGTGTTTTTTATAGTTTGCGTCTTCATATTTTTCTAAGTTTTGATGCTTTTCATTCATCCTCTCATTTGCGTTCACGCCCTCATTCACGATCCAAAAGTGACTTATATCAAATCACTCACAGTAGTCGTACAAAGGTCGTAGTGATGATCAGTAATGACAATATCAGTTGCTTGAAGTCCATAACATAAATTTTACAAGAAACAAGGACGACTTAATTATACAGTCTAGCTTAAGTTATGAATTACATGTAGTAATCACTAACATCAAGAAAATCAGGAATCTCATATTTCAATGTGTCATTCAATTGGGCCGGACTCGATGAAGGGGTCGATATATTCGACAGAACCGATCCATAACTCAGATTGTTTCCGGTGCCGTTGGATTGAAAAGTTGACGCCTCAGACGATAGCCCCGGATCCACTTCATATTGGCCCGACCCGATAGTACTGCAATATCCATAATTTGCTAATGGAACGTAATTATCTTCACTCACGGTAGAAGGCATTGATCCATAATGATCATTAACCATACCAAGCCCGAAGTTATCTTGCACGAGTTGGTTTTGAGCTTCAAATATTGAGTCTTGCATTTGGACTTGAGGATTAGGGTATTGAGTACTAATCAAATGGTTTTGAATTTGAGACTCTTGGTTTTGGTTTTGGGAGGAAAAGAGTGAAGTGGCTAATCTTATTAGTTCAGGATTGACGAAGGGTTGCGTTCCATATAATCTTGAAAAGTTCATTTGGGACGCGTTTAGGATAGTAGAGAGGTCGAGAAGATCAAGGCGAGGGCTATGCGTCACGGGGTCGATTCCCATTCGCATAAGCCTCTTTCTAATGTGCGTGTTCCAGAAGTTCTTGATTTCGTTATCTGTTCTTCCAGGAAGTTGAGCCGCTATCAAAGACCATCTGTTTCAATAAGAAGGAAGAAGAAGAAATTAATCAAAGTGATATAGTTGTTATATAGACTAAGTGATTAAGTAGTGAACCTAATAATTAAAGTTCACGTAAAAGAAGAAGAGATTATGACACATACTTATTTCCAAGAATGCTGTGGAGATGAATAATGGTCTCCTCTTCTTCAAAAGAAAACCTCCCCCTCTTGATATCAGGCCGGAGATAATTCGTCCAACGCAACCTACAACTCTTTCCGCACCTTTGCAACCCTGCAAGTTTAACATGTTTCATAAAATTTCACTTGAACAATAGAGAACGGTGTAAGAGAAAAGTCGAAGAGAAGGAAATCAAGCATACCGGCATTTTTGGGTAGAGTTCTCCAGTTTCCATAGCCATGTGTTTGGATGTAATGAGTAAGCTTCTGATCTTCCTCAGGTGTCCAAGGTCCCTTCTTCACCCCATTTTTTTCACAACATGGAGATCTTCCCATTGAATCACAATTGTTGCAGTAACAATTAAGCAAGCTAGGTAGTTCAATATTATATTAAGGGATTGTGTCTTGTGTGTGATATGATAGTATATGATATGAATACTAAAATGGAAGCACAAATAGTTTGGTATTTGGACGTACTATTTATAGTAGTTGAAGGAGATGCATAAATGATTGAGGCCTAGAAGGGTTAATAGTTGCAGACGAGAAAAGAACAAATGGAAGTCAAAGCTATATGCCGTCTTTGTTACTCGTTTCGTCTACGTGTCCCCTTACATGGGATCACACATCTCAGTTCACACATACCTCACAAAACTCCATTTTCAACCTTTTCGAGTCATGAGATAAAAAGATTCAGGGCTGATTGACATGCGATTTAAATGCCTGAGTAGTGAACGAAATTGTAGTAGGATTGTTAAAATTGTGTTTAGTATATAATTGTAATTGGATAGGGTATTATAGGTTTGTTATATAGGTAAATAAAAATGTTGCTACTGTAGAGGCATTTCGATCTTCGGCATTTAAATGTCATAACAAACACAAAACCTCCGAGTAGCATCCAAACGGACATTTGGATGCTACTCCAATCAGCCCCTCACTTTTTCTTTTTAATTAGTGTATGTTTTCTTAGTGTATATTTTCTGTAATTATAATTTTTAAAATTATAGTAAAATAACTAATCAGAAATGAACTTAATTATAGTATAAAATATAATTAAACAGAACTGTATCGAATGTAACTGAACTAAACAGACTGAAGGGGTTTCAATTAAGAATATCATAGTCGAGATAGAGTTAAACTAAATTGAATCAGTTTTCAATTTAAGAGAACAAAATCTTACTTCTACATTAAGGGGCTGATTGGTATAGAATTTGAATGGGTATTTGGATGGATTTTGGTGAGATTGTGTTTGGAATGGAATTGAAATGGGGTATTTGAAGTGTATTTTAGGCCAAATTACTGTTCATCGAGCCAAATTGATCGATTATAATTGTATGTCAATCAGCCCCAAAATATCCACTAACATAAATAATTGTTGTAACTCTCACTTTTAGTGTTGAGTACACGTCCAATTAATACAACTCAATTACTAGTTATGAGGTATTCCTTATGTTTAGTAATCATTTTCAATTTTTTATAAGAATTTATATGTCAATTTAACAATGTAAGAATAAAATCATTTGAAAATAATAAGTTAGAAGATGAAGTCGACTTAGATGAAATGGTGTATATTTGATATTTCTATCTTATAGGCTGTATTATTCATCTAAGTACCCTGTCTAAAAATTGACATAGTTGAAATTGAGTTTGACCATTCAAACGCAAATCAATCGATGAAGATAATAGGACAATTACAGTCCCAAAATGCAACTAATAAGTATTGATTTAAACAGAGTTGAAGTAATAAAAGGTTGACAAGTCGAGTGGATACCATTAAATGAACCTTTTAGGTCTCACATCAAATTTCATTTCACTTTCTAGTTGGCTGCAACTCTCACTTTCATATATTAGCTGTGAGCTGTTTCAATTTGGACACCAAAAGGCTAGCCAACCTTCGATTATCAACCAAACATCGAAACTATACGTAACTCACTAGGACATGTCCAGGGACCAGAGCAGTCAGGTGTTTAGACCCTCTGGCCGGCCATTGTGAGAACTATATCCCCCACTATCTTGGAATGGATCCTGATAAGTTTGAATTCTTTTTATTTTGGAATCGATAAAATTTGTTAAGAATAATTAGGAGTTACGTAGAGTATAAGTAGTGCTCATATATAATTATGAATTAATCCCTCAAAACATACAAGATTTAATTACGTTTAAGTGAACTTTAATTTGAATACGAGTCTAGACTTTAGAGTACAAACAAATTTTATTTTTTTAAAGAATCAATAAGTAGATTTATAAATGATCAATGAATTACATACTGGTAATATCACTTTCCTAACGTACGGCACGACGGGCTAGCGAATGTGCTAAACAAATTTAAGAGTGCTATAAGTAGTTTCTAAATGTCATTGAAGGCCCACTTTTAAGGCCTCGTGCTTCCTTGCGAAAAATTGAAATTGATAAATAAGGGCTATGATAATTGATTTAATTGATTAGTCTGGGCTAATTCCTACGGATATGGGCTGCAGGTTGTTGGCCCATCTCGAGAACACACATAGAATAATCAAATACCCATTTCCGAAAGATTTTTCAACGAAATGCTTTTTATCGAAGCGGAATGAAGGTCTTCCAAACATGCAATTGAATTCTAATTTGTATGACAGAAACACATAGCTATAGGTCTCGTATCAACATGGAAAAAAATCGCATTCCTTCAAATAAAACCTAGGTGATACGTATCAAAAGGTGGAAATCGAAAAACAATTTTAATAAGAGGTCAATTCATCGTCAAAAACATATGCAGATAAAGAAGATTTTTTTTTTTTTTGGTAAATAATGAAATGCATCAGGCTTAAACGCCAATATTGGATCCCAAAATCGGCATTACATATGTTGGTGGTGAGTTCCAAAACTTACCTTCTACATCTAAGAAATAACTAAAGATGTTAAATGATCGGTACATACATTTACCTTCCTATCTATTTGTTTGACCTCTATATTCCATGGCTTGTTGATTAGCTCTTTGCAACGTTCCACATCCCTTTTGTGTTCCTCTGGTGGTAAGTCGAGCTCGGTGATCTAGGAGTATACAATCTCAGAATCTATCTCCACAATAATTCTTGTATGTCTTCTCTCCCATGCTAGCTCAAGTCCATGTAGCAAGCTCTTCAATTCCGTCTCATTCACTGTCGACGTCAATAATTTCTTGGAGAATCCCCACACCCAGTCTCCTGTCTCATCTCTCAAAGCACCACCCGCAGTTCCTGTATTTTCTAAAGGGCGACAATTGCCGTTGACGGTATACAAAAGGTTCCATCTTCAATTGCAACTCGCAACAAAGTTGCTTAATCTGAATCACCATACCAACTTAGGTTAAGTAATAAGGTAATTGCATGATCAAATATTCATAGACGAGACTGTTGTGCGTAAGCTATCAATACCAAACTATTTAGAGAGGTCATTCGAGTGGAATTTAATATGATACAGAGATTATTTTTGTGGAGATTCGAATTCAGGTGGCCAGATCTAGAAGATAATTTTATGGTATCAGTGCAGGCCCACCCAAGTCGATGATGGTGCCCGAGTTGATGAAAATTTCAGCTTTGGGCCCCAAAGATGACTATGAGTCCACGAGAAGAGCCGAATAAATGTAACCTACTCGTGAGGGGCGTGTTAGAAAGATCACAGATTTAAGTAGATGATGATCCAACTCAATAATACTAATACTGGTATTGTAATTAATGTGGTATATTATAACATAACTAGAATCGAATTCGAGATTAGTTGCAATGATGCCATGCTGAGCCGTAGTGATAAGAGATGAGGTGGTCCTGGTACGGTAGAAGTCGCTGGAATTTGTTGATGAAACAGGTACATCATATGTGCAGACATCGTACGCAGTATCTACTTAACTGGATAAACATCCATGCTCCATCCCACTTGGATATAGGATAAACACAAAAGTAAGCCCCATGTTCCTTCAAAATCCAGCGAAGTCAAACCATCATCTAGCCTAGACCGTGTTGTTTTACCACAAACCCATCAAACAAAAACTCATATGAGCCAAGTCTTGGATACTTGAGAACTTCTTTTTGCACCATATATATACATCTTCCAAGCTACACTAGCAATCAAAACCAAAATAATCCAATATTCAAGAACTCAAATCGTGTTACTTAAGAAATAGATGAGCTTGAGGTACGTGAGTAGGCTGGCTTATCAATGTGGCTTACGGGCGATGCAAGGACTAAAAGATCAGGCCACCAAGTGTGATCGTTCCGCCATCAAATCTCTCAAGGACTCTGCTCCTTCGTCCAATCAGGCTAGGAAATATTCCGTCGGGTTACGGGCGGTTAGTCGGAACAACGACAGGGCCAAAGAGGCCGAGGAGTCGCTCCGGACGGTCATGTACTTGAGTTGCTGGGGACCTTACTGAGTGAAGTAGTAGTATATACTTGTGTGTGTATCTTTCATCTTTTTGAATGACCATTAGTTCGTTTTTTTGTTTCTTGATATGTAACATATTCACATTTCTACTTAATTCCTATGTCGTTATATCTATTTGATACATTATTACTTAGATCGCAAGTGTAAATATGTTCAATTTGCATTCATCACAACATTATATAATTTTGAATTTTGGACTTCTTATTCAATTTAAATGAAGTTTTTGGATTTAGTAGGGTTGCAAATCGGGTAACACTGCTATTTCAATCTCACAAGGCAATTTCTATACACCTTTTTCTTAATTAGTAAATTAATACCATTTGGATTGGATGTTAATTTTTAATTGGAAAGCTACACATGTAGATATGAGAAACTCAGGATGATGGAAGAAAAAGATAAGATTATTGGATAATCATCTTCCAAGTTCCAAGTCACACCCATATCCATAATCCAATTGTCAGTTTGTCACCCAGCTCACCATACTGGCTAAGATAAAAAGAATAAAAACATTCTTATTTATACTCCTAATACAGTAATTAAATATGGGATAGTGATATTACAGATATTTTCCCTTTCGTGCATCACTGATTATTTTATTATTTTCTTTACGAACGATTCAATAAAACAGTTTAACCATTAAATTTTATAATCACATTTATCATAATTTTATCAGCTTCTTCTCTTACGTTCATTATGAACGCTTCATTAAAACAGTTTAACCATTAAATTTTATAATCACATTTATCATAATTTTATCAGCTTCTTCTCTTACGTTTTACTAGGCACACTCACATACTGCTTTATAAATATAAACCATTTTTGGTCACTCGTCATGCTTAAAGCAGTACGAGAAATATCTCTGAAATTGAGACTAGTGTTTACGTCTATGTATGTAATAAATATTTTAAAATAAATGTTTTAAATTGATAAACTAGTGCCGATCATAATGTATATGAGCTAGTCTCCTAAGAGACATCCTATAGATAGGGACTTTAAGACATAGTTTATATATATTGTAAATTAACTCCAACTAATAACTAGTTAACAAAAACTACCCAATCAAGGGCCATAAGCTGGGTCGGACTATCAAAATTCGCGGGTTGGACTATCAAAAACGGGTCATATAAAAGGCACAAAATCCTAAGCTAAACCCTCAGCTCACAAATCATAAATGTCCCGCTTTCTCTTTCTGCTTTCTCTCTCTATCACCATTAACGGAATTATGAGCTTCTAGCCTCTGAGAAGTTGTGATTTTATGAGGTTCTAGCCTCTGACGAAGCTGTCATCTCCAACGTAGCTACGGTTTTCTGCTACGGTCGATATTTTGTGGTTCTCTGAGATGTTGCGGTCGATCATCAGAGATTCCGAGCTTCGGTCGATCATCTCGCCGTATCTACAGCGTTAATCACAACAGAAACGACATAATTCTGAAGGTTAGAGTTGTTCTATGGTTATTTTGCTTGTTCTAATTAAATCAATAACTACTCCTATCATTTATCTTCAGCAACAAAACGATTATGATTTGAATAGTTGTTGATTGTAGATATCAAATTCAACTGAAGCAAATTCAACAACTGAAGATTCTGCTGATCCTGCACAAAATCATCCTGCATGTCATATTCTATGATATTTTCTGATAACTAAAGCATTGTTTACATGTTATAGTCGTAGATGTCCATGATCTCTGCTTTTGAAGTCATGAAGGCATGATAACGAGCTAGCATATGGTCTGTAATGCTTGGTTGTATGCTAATGTCATGTCCCATGTCATATTATCCATGATCTCTGCTTTTGAAGCCATGTTGGCATTATAACTAGCTAGCATGTGGTCTATAATGCTTGGTTTTATGCTTATGCCATGTCCCCTGTCATATGATCGATGCTCTCTGCATTTGAAGCCATGTGTGCATGATAACTAGCTAGTATGTTGTCTATAATGCTTGGTTGTATGCTTATGTCATGTCCCTTGTCATATAATCCATGATCTCTGCTTTTGAAACAATGTAGGCATGATAACTAGCTAGCATATGGTCTATAATGTTTGGTTGTATGCTTATGCCATGTCCCTGTCATATGATCCATGATCTCTGCATTTGAAGCCGTGTGGGCACGATAACTAGCTAGCATCACTACAACAAAACTAATAATTAACATCATTAAATTTTGTAACTATAAGGTGTCTCTTGTAACGTAAATTAATTTAGTGTCATTATTTAAGTAATGCTACAAGTAACAATGTATCTAAATGTATAATGTCACAATTTGTAAGTATATTAACACTTTTTAAGTGTCATTTATTTTAATCAGGATAACAATTGATATAAATTGTTTATTAGTAACAATTATAAATGATACAAAAAATTGTGCATGTTACAATTTGTAATGACACTATATGTACAAATTTTTATAATTAAGACTCTAATGTTATGTGCTTCTTGTCACACTCACTTATGTCACATAATACACAATGTTTTGAAATTCTACAGTGTCACACTTTCTAGTATTATTATCACTAATAAATGACATCAGAACTTCTCCCATATCAATTCACAAATGACACTCTTTATATAAACTACTACATTCATAAGTGTTACTATAAATATTGTTCAGAGACAATTTCTAATGCCCAAACAAAATTCAATTGTTACAATATCAAATGCCACACTAATTTCGTATTTTGTAATTTTTAATTATATAAATTAATAATTTTTAATAACGACAATGATATAAACAATCTTATTTAAAATTAATGATTTTTAATATTTTAGTTCAGTCAATTATAACTATTTGATTTAAAAGAAAATTTTATCAAATTAAAAGAAAATAAAACTAGAATAAGAACATAATAAAAAACGTACTTTATAAATATCAAAAGAACCATTTGTCTTTCATTGACAAATTCATTGATTTCATAAAAAAGACTAAAAACTCTAAAAGATGATATTGAGAACTATAGAAACTGTAAAAGAAAAAATGCAAATTCTTCTAACACTGCACCGTCATCCTTGTCGATAAACATATCTCAAGTCCCAGTCACCCACAAGAGCATCACCTATCTTCATTAATATATTATAGTGACCCTGGAGCATTAAAACAAACGACCGTCCATGTGCTTCGACAACTACAAATAATATATGAAATACAAGTAAGGTACACTTCAAAGGGGTGAAAATCCCAGCAGAGATGAAGATAGAAGTCCTCAAGGAGATTGTGCAAAGAAGGCAACACTCACAAAGAATAAAAATTGAAAGACGTTTTAACTTACCACAAAAGCTCTCGGCCATGCAATATGCATTCCAATAGTTTCTCCAATTTTCTTGAATTGTCCACATAGTCTTTCTAAACGTTCATTAGGCCTCGAATATGCATTCATACCTTCATACTCAGACGATGATTCACGCTTCCGATTCCGGTTGGAAACCTTGGAGTTGAACTTCTTCACTATCTTATCAACCATACTGCGAATGAACTGGAAAAACACAAAAAATTAGAGACAAATCGGAGTAGTTACGGGAAAAAAAACCTAAAAGTGTATAAAACACTAAATCGAACATGAAAACGGAGAATATCATCTTTTTGTGTACTGCTGGAGCGATTGCAAGATTACAAGCTTACTTTGTTTACAGGAAGAAGAACCAGGCAGTGGACATTTTGGCTAACTATGGGCAAGCTTGGGTGTAATAATTTGATAATTTTGTGGAACTTGCCAGCATAGAAGATCTTTTGGTTAAGAATGTTAATCTATCTAAATAGTGGTACTGGTTTCTTATGTGGTACAATGTATTTTGGATAACAAGTAGGGAAAAGCTTAATCTCTTGTTATTGTGGTTGTACTTATCATTGTTTAGTATAACATTTCAGCAATGTGTTAGAAAGATGAAGTATATAGACAGATTATAAAGATTGAATTATTTGTATTTGCCATACTTGTATTTTTTTTAGGTCATTGGGTTGATCAATTCATTTTTGCAGGTCATTGAGCCGGGTCTATTTATCAAACTTAATTACAAACAGTTCTTATATAATTAAGAACATTACTTAAATATGTAAGAACATTACATAAATATTATAATATTTGAAGATAACATGTTGTCACACTAATTCATATTCAATTACTCTATTTGAGTTAATGTTGCAAATTGCTTGAGCAGATCACCAACTTTATTCGATCTGCTACGATGTTGAACATCTTATATAGTGAATAGTACAATTTTTAAGACATCCGACAGGCATTGCTGAAACAACATCTCATTTCTCGCATTCAAGATGTGGTAAACAACTTCAGCCAACACCGCTCAAAAAATGCAAGCCATTGTATGAGTGACCTTGTTGCTGGCAACGATGTTTTTGGCCGTTCTTTCATCCAACCCAATCTTGAGAAACAAATCCCATGCCTTCTCACTCTCAGCAACTCCATCTTTTCCTACCATCTTCAACGTAGGAGGAGGGAGGCGACTCAAGCAAGCAGCTCAAGGAACCTCTAAAATGTTACAATTACTGCAAGATCAACTACCCAGAGTTGAAACAGAGCTAACAAACTTTAGATAAATATGTTAAAGAAAAACAACTATGAATCTTTGTACGTATGCCATAGTCCTTAGCACAACCGATACATAAAATCTATTTTAGAATAACTATTTCGGAGATTAGAATACCTAACTAACAAAAAACATGTTAAATTAACCGAACATGTACGTGTTGTTCGACCAAATTTCAAGATACCTCATACTACAACTCAATTAACAACAATGGTTTAATAAACAAGACGAATAACAAGAAAGTGAACGAAGAAAAAAAAAAAAAATTACGCCCAAAAAAAAGCTATTTATAGTCCGGAAAACGATTGAAAAAACCGAACCGAATTGAATCGATTATTGAAAAAATATTTGGTTGGACTGGCTCAAAACCCCAAAAAAACCCAATCCAACCCTACCCTCTTCACCAATTCCGTCTCCATTCGTCTAAGCACTTGTAGCCGACTCCATCTTCTTCCTTTCATCTCCTTCGACTTCGCCTCCATCCATCAATCTGATCGGCTTCTTCCACCTCCAGCGATCTCCACGGAGGCCACCACCTCTCTGCCTCAGCGTAGCAGCCATCCGTCACCACTAGCTTCAGCCACCCGCCTCCACTGCCTCTGTAATTCATCACCAATTCGCCAATTCGCCACCTCACTGATTCGCGACTCCATCGTCTGTTAAAGATCGAGTCCGCCACCAACCCACCGCCTCGTCCCGATCTGCTCTCTATCACCGGATTCACGACTGATCCGGCCAGCTTTTCTGTTCCTCTCATTCATCCGAATTCCTTTCTGACTGGTAAGCCTTGTAACTCGAACTTTTGATTTCTTCCTTTCTTATTCTAATTCAATCACTCATTCACGTCGAGATTGATTCAACTGGGACTGTTATTGATCGTTTGATGGGATGAGACGTGGGGTTTGGGTTTTGGAGAGTTTGATTCATTCATTCGTCTTGTTCTAGTTCGACTTTGATTCACCCTTCCAGTAAGTTTTCCTTCTACTAATTCGATTTGGGATGGGTGTTTGTTGTTTGGTTTCCTCTGTTTGCTGCAGTGAGTTCAAACAACTCTGCTTTCTTTCTCTTCCCCTAGTCGAGCAGCTAAGCTCAAATATGTATCTGGTCTGGTTTTGTACGTTGCAGTCCGTTGCTTGATTCTTGTTGTGAAGAGTCCAAGAATGCTGAATGAATTGTGAAAAGAGTCGAAGATGCAATTGCAATTGAATCTTGTCTTTTATGTTATTTTAGTTAACCTTGAAAATATCTACAATGTTAATTATCGTAACTCGTATGAAGTTCACTAATGGGTTTATTAAACTTGTTTGAGAATTTGGATTTAGCTATCTTGATTAATGTACCTATTCAATTTGTCTTTTGTTTGTTAGAAATTTATAGAATGTATATCTTTCACCAAGTTTAATTACATATATTTGATGATTTGACTAACAACATAAAAACTGTTTTATAAAAATTTAAAGAGAGAGAGAAAAGAAAAAAAACCGACCGGCCCAACCCGGAACGATCCGTCCGGTCCAGGTTTTAAGGGGCTGCATGAAAGCGGACAATTTCTGGTTCAACCGGCCCGGTCAAACCCAAAACCATTTCTTCCTCCCTTGGATATCCATAAGTTGGTCAATGGGTTGGGTAAAACCCACCCATTGCCAAGACTAGTCGTGGATGCCGGAATCTATAACAAATTGTATAGCTTACTTCTTCTGAATTTCTAATTTTTTTGTCAAGGGTAATCCCCTCATTACAATCCCGGATAAGTGATTTCAGTTTTCAATCTCCAAATAAGTGCCATATAGTATTTCCGTTTGCTATTCGTCTTGTTTGTTAAACCATTGTTGTTAATTGAGTTGTAGTATGAGGTATCTTGAAATTTGGTCGAACAACACGTACATGTTCGATCAAAATTTAACATGTTTTTTGTTAGTTAGGTACTCTAATTTCCGAAATAGTTATTCTAAAATAGATTTTATGTATCGGTTGTGCTAAGGAACCATGGCATACGTACAAAGATTCATAGCTGTTTTTCTTTAACATATTTATCTGAAGTTTGTTAGCTCTGTTTCAACTCTGGGTAGGTTGATCTTGCAGTAATTGTAACATTTTAGAGGTTCCGTGAGCTGCTTGCTTGAGTCGCCTCCCTCCTCCTACATTGAAGATGGCAGGAAAAGATGGAGCTGTTGAGGGTGAGAAGGCATGGGATTTGTTTCTCAAGATTGGGTTGGATGAAAGAACGGCCAAAAACACTGTTGCCAACAACAAGGTCACCACCAATCTCACTGCCGTCATTCACGAGGTCTGTGCTCAATTCAATTAACCCTATTATTGCATCTTTATTTTTCATTCTATTTTTCTTACTGTCCAAGGATTGCTTATCTTATTTGGGCGAGCTTTTCCATTCCGATGAGTAATCAAGTACAAACAAATATATGGACTAATTGATTAAACGTGATGATTTGATGTGAAGGTATCAATTTGTTGAGCTTAGCTTCTTAAATATACTTCAGTAATATTTGGAATTTGGATTCTATATTTCAGGCTGGCGTAACTAATGGCTGTGACAGAACAGTTGGCAATTTACTTTACACTGTGAGTTGATCATACTTTCACTTCAAGCTTTTGTTGATACTTTACATAGTTGGCTATGATGTCTGTATATGGGATTGTACTGGGGACATTTAAATGAGGGTCAATCCAAGTAGGATTCCTGGATTTGTTTTCTTACGCGTTCTTGTCGTGGTTGTGATGCTGGATGTTTTGATTCTTTTGTATGTATCAATATTTCACATGTAAGTGATTTGATGTTTTTCTTTAACAGGTCGCCACAAAATTCCCTGCAAATGCTCTTGTGCATCGGCCTGCATTGCTTCCATATATTACCTCATTCAAGGTTCGCAATGTTTAGTTTTTATTGCATATTATTGTTATATATCCACTAACAGTTAAACGATGCTTTTAAAGTGTGATGCTAGCTATTCTTTTGCTCATGTTATTATGGTTATTATCTCAACTTGCATACCAATGGTTAGGATCTGTCTTGTGCAGATTAAGACCCCTGCTCAGTTGGAAGCTGCCTTTTCTTTCCTTTCTGCTACTTCTGCGAACAACTTGAAAGTCGATGAATTTGAAGAAGCTTGTGGCGTTGGTATGAGAATATTCTTGATATGTATTAATTGAAGCCTCTCAAGATTATGAATTTATTCGAGTATACGGGGGTTGTACAACTTTAGACATAACTTTGAACTATATATGTCGTCTCAATAAACACTAGAAAGCTAATGGAACACACAACTTTGTCATGTGACTGAGTGGCTTGAAGCAAAATTGATTTCTCTCCTGTCTTGGTGACAACATCTGTAGCTTGTTTATTGTAATGCAAAGAATTTGTTATTATCCACTAGCAGTATCTGTTTTGTTCGCTTCTTTTTGAGGTTATCTTCAACTTTTTAACTCTTCGATGAACAGGAGTTGAGGTATCTAAGGAAGATGTTGAACATGCTGTTGATGAGATTTTTGAAGACCAGAGAGCTGTTATCATAGAGCAGCGCTACAGAACAAATGGTTTGTCTATATTCTCATGTCATGCTGTTAACATGTCATTGATATACTTAATTGCAATACACTGTTCCAAAACTGAAAACAAAGGACGTTGTCAGGTAGTTGGGAGAGATTATGGACAGTATATTTTCAAATGATCTTGCCATAAGCACCTTTTCCGACTAGCCCAATAACTGATTATAACTGACTGCATCCTAAAGGATCTGAATTACAAAAAATTTCATTTTTATGATCATTCAAGCTATATATCTATATGTATACATGTTTTGTCACTAAGGTTTCTATTTGATCAATTTTTGGAAACAGTTGGTGAACTATTTGGTCATGTGAGAAAGAAGCAACCATGGGCAGACCCAAAGATTGTTAAGGTAATTATTGACACCTTTTCATGCCCTGCTCCTAAGCCTAACTTCTCCAGGGATTTCATTTAAATGTGTAAAAATAAAATCCAGGAAATTATTGAAGCTAGATTATATGACCTTCTTGGTGAGAGAACTGCTGCAGACAACGAGAAGCCCACAAAAAAGAAAAAGGAGAAGCCAGCGAAAGCTGAGGTGAAACAATTTCTGATTTGCTCTGAAAGTTATTTTTTTTAATTAATTTTTGGAAATAATTAAAATTCTATCAATATCTTTCTTCCATTCTTCTCAAAAGAACTTGGGGCTTGTATTCTTGCATAACTATATGGCTGTTTGTAAGTTGCCTTGAAAATTAGGTGCTCTTATTCTGTTATACTGGTGCGGAAGCAGGTCATACAAAAGACACTATTGCAGCTACTTTAAAAATGGATTTATAGCTAATAATCCAAAAAAAAGTTTGGAGGTGCCTTTATTAGACTAGCAGCTACTACATTCTGCAATCTATATTTCTCGGGATGCCATTCCAAGCTCATGCACTTTGGGTTTTAATCTATAAATTTGTGACATTCTAATACTTGTGTTCTTGCCAGGAAAAGCCTAGTGTTGAAGAGATTGCTCCACCAAAGCCATCTGAAGAGGAAATGAACCCGTACTCAATATTTCCTTCACCAGAAGACAACTTTAAGGTAGGCATATATCAATTGCAACTACTTGATGATATATTAGCTGAATGTCTTAGTATTAGTTTATGCAGGCAGCTATCATGCTGTTAGATTAATGATCTGCAGAGAAATGAGCAAGCTTTAGTCATTGTAGAATTGAACTATTTATACTCTAGGATTTTGGATCACATGACATAACTGTAATCTTTCCTATATTTTTTGTGTTCCATCTGCAATTATAATAACGTCTCTCAGCGTGGAGCTTTAGAAATGCACGAGTTGTCGAGTGTGACTTCATATTAATATTTATTAATGTGACTAATTATTTAGCCCTAGGCGATGTGTTTACGTGGGCACACATTGCTGCAACCTTAAGTTGCTCAAGTGTTATTCGTGTAACTCTTTGCAGAAATGCAAGAGTTTTCTAGTATCGCTTATAGTTTCAAGTTTTGTTATCAACATCGTCAGTCGTCATTGTTATTGTTCTTATTGTTATTATTATAATTATTTCCTTTATTATTATAGTTATGACTAGTACTGTTATTTTTTTATTGTTGTTGTACTCCTATAATTATTTCTTTTTCTAAAGCTGAATGTTGAAGGCTTGAGGCTTCCAAAATTGAAATGATCTCGTCTGTAGTTATTTCTGGTAATCCTCAGATCTGTTCCTAATTTCAGGTGCACACAGAGGTATTCTTCAGTGATGGTCATGTCCTTAGATCTTGCAATTCAAAGGAAATACTTGAAAGACATTTGAAGGTCACTGGAGGAAGAGTTCTCACTCGCTTTCCACCTGAACCCAATGGATTTTTGCATATAGGTCACGCTAAGGTGATTGTATTACTGGGCTAATACTTTAGTTAGTTTTTGACTTTGCACTTCTGTTCTTGCTTTAATATGTGAATGACTGTGTAGGCTATGTTTGTGGACTTTGGCCTTGCGAAAGACAGAGATGGAGGCTGCTACCTTAGGTTGGCAATCTCAAACTTAAAGAAAACATAACTGTTGGCAAAAGCGACAAAATATTGATGATTCAACTTAATTCTTTTCACATCATATGATGTCTATACAAGTGGACATGAATTTGTGCATTTGGACATCTGAATCTAGATGGAGTCAAACTATACTCCCATCTGTTAGTGATCAATCATGAAAATATGGTTCCATGTTTGGTTGAAATAAGTTGCGTGTGGAAAGAATATCGTAAAACCTGATTCTGCTTGAACAGACTTGCTTTAACTGGCTGTGGAATGAGAGAATAATCTAAATTGTGATCTGAGTTTCTATTCATTTTGGAACTTGAATGCATATTCTAGTCTACACTTATTTTGGATAATAGGTATGATGACACCAATCCAGAAGCTGAAAAGAAGGAATACATTGATCACATTGAAGAAATTGTTGGATGGATGGGGTGGAAACCTCATAAGGTAAATCTTGTTGATGAACTTTTGATGGTTAACTGTGTGTACAAGTGTCTAATATTTGTGCATTCTGTAGATCACATATACAAGTGATTATTTCCAAGAACTCTATGAACTTGCAGTGGAATTGATACGAAGGGGTCATGCCTACGTTGACCACCAGGTTAGTAAAAATATATTTCTGTTATCAGGCTTCATTTACTCACTAAACCTATTCTCCTAGGAATCCACTTTTTTACTTAACAAACTTGAGCCAGTAATAAACTTGGTAACTGCTGAAGGCAGGTTTGTTCTACGCACATGTGCCATTTTATATTCTAGACATAATATTATTTACTTTTTCATCAGACACCTGAGGAAATAAAAGACTTCAGGGAGAAGAAGATGAATAGTCCCTGGAGGGATAGACCTATCGAGGATTCTCTAAAGTTGTTCGATGAGATGAAGAGGGGCCTGATTGAGGAAGGGAAAGCAACATTAAGAATGAAACAGGACATGCAGAATGATAATTTCAACATGTATGACTTGATTGCCTACCGTATCAAGGTAACTAAATGGAAATAGATTTAATAACCTGAATCTTACAGTATAATTAATATGCAATTTTTTCTTCCTGTCCATATGTGCAGTTTACGCCTCATCCACATGCAGGAGACAAATGGTGTATCTATCCAAGTTATGATTATGCTCACTGCTTAGTTGATTCAATTGAGAATATAACCCATTCTGTATGTATTCCACTCCCTGAACTTTTGTTCCTTGAATACTTTCTCTTTCTACTTTCATAGAGCATGCAAATTCTTGCTGTAATTATTATACACACTACTTCAATTATTTCATTTTCTTTGGGATGCTCATAATTAACTTATACCACCCTGCTATGATATTTTGATTCATTATGAACTTATCAAATAAGTGACCTGATCTGTTTGAGCTGGGACGAGGCTTCTGCAAAATGCTGTGATTCATAAACTCATTGGGGTTGCATTTCCTTTTTGCAGCTTTGCACTCTTGAGTTTGAGACAAGACGCGCATCTTATTACTGGTTGTTGCATGCTCTGGGCCTTTACCAACCATATGTCTGGGAATATTCTCGACTGAACATTACCCATACAGTGATGTCAAAGCGAAAGGTGAGTTGACAATTGAAAAAAGACTGGTACGTTTTGTTTCAATTTGTGATGCTTGTTGTTAGGAACTGACCCTTGTTCATTTGTAGTTAAATCGTCTTGTGACTGAAAGTTTTGTTGATGGTTGGGATGATCCCCGTCTAATGACTCTTGCTGGTTTGCGCCGGAGAGGGGTAACTGCATCTTCCATAAATTCCTTTGTTCATGGAATTGGAATCACGAGAAGGTCGGTTTTTGTTTTTGATTATTGTATTTCATGCTACTACTGCATATGTCCTGATGATGAATTTTTTCCTGCAGTGACAATAGTATGATACGTCTTGACCGCCTAGAATATCATGTGAGGGAGGAACTGAACAAAACTGCACCTCGTACGTTGGTTGTTCTCAATCCACTGAAGGTTTGTATGATGCCATTGAGGGTGTAAATAATCTATGTCCATCTGTGTTTGAGTGCATGTATGCACCAGTTTGTTCTGGACAAAATATGGCACCACCTTTAGCGTTTCTGAACTGTTTCAGGTTATCATTACAAACATGGAAGATGCTGTGATGGACCTTGATGCAAAGAAATGGCCTGATGCTCCAGCAGATGATGTTTCATCATTCTATAAAGTGAGATTTTATTGATTAACTTTATGGTAAAGAGTACGAGTAACGCCGTTTCATAAGGGATTTTATTGCTTTTCCAATGGCTGTGAATGACACATAATTTTGACACTTTTAATACTGTTTGATCTGTTATGGTGTTCCTGCTTTGTCAAGGTCCCCTTTTCCAAGGTGGTATATATTGAACAGTCTGATTTTCGGAGGAAAGATTCTAAAGACTACTATGGACTTGCTCCTGGAAAGTCCGTCCTCCTGAGGTACCTCCTATTTATAGTTGTCTAATTAGACCAAATTCTTGTAAAAGTAATTTATTTTTTTAAACAATAGGAAAATCATCTCTTCCACCCCAAGTGTATGTCACACTTTCCTTTAAATTAGTTGTGATATGATTTTCCTGTGGTTTAGGAAAATCAAATCTTTTACACAACTTGCTCCTAAAATATTAGTGACTGCTTAGTGTCTACTAAAATCACCGGATTGTGCATGTTCCTTAATGAAGATATGCGTTCCCCATCAAGTGCACAAATGTAATTCCAGCTGACGAGAATGAGGCAGTTACAGAAATCCATGTCGAGTATGACCCCTCAAAGAAAAGCAAGCCAAAGGTACCAAGTCTATATAATTCATTTTTTTAATCAATCATCCGTTGGCCGTAATACATGGTAGAATACAGATTCAGCCTTCCTATGATTCAAATGTCTTCTCAATATATAGTAATTTTGGTTACCTGGATGCAATACTATAAAAATCCATGTACCTAATAAAGATTCGGTGATTTCTGATATTTCCTTAACTTGCTGTTGTTCAGGGGGTTTTGCACTGGGTTTCAGAATCTTCACCAGGTGTTGATCCGCTTAAAGTAGAAGTGAGATTGTTTAACAAACTCTTCAAGTCTGAGGTTGGGAGCTTTTGACCTTTGGCTATATTTGTATATGTTTGACTTCCACTTGACTTTCTATGTTGTTGCCAAGTCTTATTTGTGTTTCGCTGCTATAAACAGAATCCTTCTGAACTTGAGGATTGGCTTGGTGATTTGAATCCCGAGTCTAAAGTGGTCATAAAGGATGCATATGCTGTACCTTCTCTGAAAAGTGCCACACTTGGAGATAAATTTCAGTTTGAAAGACTTGGTAATTTCTCAACCCTGCTTAGTCATTTGATACCTGAATAATTTGGCCCAACCTTTTGAATCTACCACTTGGAAGAAATGGAAAATGAAACGATGTCGAACCTGGTGGTGATAAAAGGTTAAAATAAACAAAGTCAATGGGCAACCTTTGTGAAACTTTTGATTCTTATTATACGTAAGAATTATCTAGAATATAATAATTGCGATTGTGATATGGTAAAATATCTTTTATTACGTTTGCACGATAGTAATATATGTGCGGTTTGAGATAATATCTAAGGAATATTAGGCTTAGCCTGAATGATGTCCCAACTTCAAAGCACACAAAAGTGATAATGTGTATTCTTTTCTGTGGATCAATAATGTATCTATTCTAGCCTGTTCCTCACTGGAGTAGACAATGGAATGGGTAACTTTCTGGTCTCATTTTCCTAAGAAAACAGGTTCAGTGAATACCCATGAAGTTTAACTTATGATGCCCTATCTTATATGGCTTAGTAAATTTTATCATGTTCTTGCACCTTGTACCCCCCTAAGGTCATTTTCCAGTACCCTGCATCTCTTATAGTAGTAACTTTCTGGTGAATGTTATGTCCAGGGTATTTTGCAGTGGACAAGGACTCCTCGCCTGATAACCTTATTTTCAATCGGACTGTGACACTGCGAGATAGTTATGGCAAGTCGGGGAAGTGATGTGCTGTTTGAAGGTATGATCCAGGGGAAGTGGAATGGATTCATGTGGTAGATTTACACATTACCAGAGAATGCAATAGTGAAAGAAACTTGACATATATCAAAGTTGAAATACAAATATATAATCAACGAGAGGAGTTTTTTTGTGTTAAATTATATTTTGTTTAATATCCTATCATATGTTTTACTAACTAAAATATGAATCCGCATTTCTTGATGATTTTGATTTCTCGAAGATTGGCAATACTGGAGAATATCATCTTTTTGTGTATTGCTGGAACGATTGCAAGATTACAAGCTTACTTTGTTTACAGGAAGAACCAGTCAGTGGACATTTTGGCTAACTATGGGCAAGCTTGGGTGTAGTAATTTGAGAATTTTGTGGAACTTGCCAGCATAGAAGATCTTTTGGTTAAGAATGTTAATCTATCTAAAGAGTGGTACTAGTTTCTTCTGTGGTACAGTGTATTTTGGATAACAAGTAGGGGAAAAGCTTAATCTCTTGTTATTGTGGTTGTACTTATCATTGTTTAGTATAACTTTTCAGCAATGTGTTAGAAAGATCAAGTATATAGACGGATTATAAAGATTGAATTATTTGCAATTTACTACACTTGTATTTTTTAAGGTCATTGGGTTGATCAATTCATTTTTGCAGGTCAGGGTCTATTTACCAAACTTAATTACAAACATTTCTTATATAATTAAGAACATTGCTTAAATATGTAATAACATTACATAAATATTATAATATTTGAAGATAACATGTTGTCTCACTAATTCATATTCAATTACTCTATTTAAGTTAATGTTGCAAATTGCTTGAGCACATCAACTTTATTCGATCTGCTATGATGTTTAACATCTTGTATAGTGGACAGTATAATTTTTAAGACATTCGGCAGGCGTTGCTGAAACAACATCTCATTTCTTGCAATCCAGATGTGGTAAATAACTTCAGCCAACACCGCTCGAAAAATGTAAGCCATTATATGAGTGACCTTGTTGTTGGCAACAGTTTTTTTGGCCGTTCTTTCATCCAACCCAATCTTGAGAAACAAATCTCATGACTTCTCACCTTCAACAACTCCATCTTTTTCTACCATCTTCAACGTGGGAGGAGGAGGCGACTCAAGCAAGCAGCTCAAGAACCTCTAAAATGTTACAATTACTACAAGATCAACTACCCAGAGTTGAAACAGAGCTAACAACTTCAGATAAATATGTTAAAGTGTACGTATGCCATGGTCCTTAGCACAGCCGATACATAAAATCTATTTTAGAATAACTATTTCGGAGATTAGAGTACCTAACTAACAAAAAACATGTTAAATTTAATCCAACATGTACGTGTGGTTCGATCAAATTTCAAGATACCTCATACTACAACTCAATTAACAACAATGGTTTAACAAACAAGACGAATAACAAGAAAGTGAACGAAGAAAGAAAAAGAAAACTTCCGCCCAAAAAAAAGCTATTTATAGCCCCAAAAAACGGTTGAAAAAACCGAACCGGGTCGGTTATTGCAGGTCCGCGAAAAATGGGCAAATGGAGATATGGGTAGGTAAATTGCATTATGGTCCGTCTTTAAATAGCTTATGTGAAGACCGTTTCTTATGAGACTTTGTAAATGTATATATAATCCGAAATAGGTTATAAATAGACCACTAATCACACATATGGAAAGGTACTTTTGGATTATCGGAAGTAAAAATCCGTGAGGCTCTCGTCAAATCATGTGTATTACCACGGTTAAAGAGTGGTATCCCGATTAAGTTAACATTTTTTTATGGAGAAAATTAAGGAAAAAGGAAGAGGAGAATATAAAAACGAAAAGTTGAGATAATATATCCAATTAATTATTCCCAAGTCATTATCTATATATGTTTACTGTACTAAAATTAAACATGTCAACACGCTATTTTCACACAATAGAATATGGCTGAATCTTACGTGTTTGCATGATCAATCACGTATTCCATGCCGTAAGTTGGTCTATTGTAAGTTTAAGAATTCTTACAATATCTGTTAATTTGCGTGACTGAATTGCAAGAAAACAGTGAGATTTTTACATTGAAATTTAATCTTGATAGACTCTTCTAAATCAAATGTTACTAATTTATTAGATTGAATTTTTTTTTTCTACAAGTAAAATATTATAAGTATATCACCGTGATATCATATTGAAAGAGAGAAGATAGTATAAAAATACCGCATAAGATAAAAATAGCATGGGTCAATAATTTTAATATCATTTAGTTAAAAATGTTTGCAATTTCTCATAAAATACTGTCTTGTTGTATATAAAATTTCCATTTATATTAAACTAAATTAAAATAAATGAATATAAACTAGAATTAATGAATTTTTAAAATATAACACGAGCCTTATTAAACTTATTAGTTTCTTGAATCAATATTCTTGAACCATATGTGCCGGTATAGTTTAAAATTAAATATACCGGGTCTATCGACGATAATCATACAAGTAGTTTGACATTGAATGGATTAGTTGAAATGTTGACGAAGCAAAAGACTTGGAAACAGAAACAATTAAAAGGTGAACTAAAAGCGCGTAGCCGCACTTTAAATTTAATATGCGAGGCCAATGGATTAGTTAGTCAATGACAAAAACAGCTCCTCTAGAATCTGTATCGTTACAAGGCCAATATTGATTTCCAAAAGTCAAAACTCCATGAAAAAAATATGGAAACAATGACTTCGATTCAACGAATTTAAATACAACTAAAGGTACGATTGGTTTAGAATTTAAATGAACATTTGAATGAATTTTGATGAAAATATATTTAGAATGAAATTGAAATGAAAGTATTTGAATTGTATTTTAGGCCAAATCATTATTCATTGAGTCAAATTGACCGATTATAATTGTTTCCAAACCGTCCTCAAATTAACACTAGTAACCTTTCAATGGTCAAATTAGGTGTACGTTCGCTAATCCCTCTTAACTTAGTGGATTTATCACATTAATTCATCTTTAAATTGTCTTCTTTACCATGCCAAATCACGGAAAGTTCAAATGAATTAATAAATAGTACGTTTTATTACTCATGTTAATAATTATTTTTTTCCCACTATGCTTATAACAACCCAGCTTTAGGAGTACAATGTTAGTTAATTGAATTATGTAATTTTAATTTATTTTACCATGTTGTAAAAGTTTGTGATTTATCCCGTAAAGAACATTTGACTTATTCTTAGCTCGTTCGTCGTTAGCATCTTTAGGGAATTGCAGACATTTTAACTAAACACGACAGTAATAGTACTAATGTTACTAATAGTAGGTTATACTTCTCCACCCGGACTACAGATGTATCCCGTAAGTATAACTTAATGGTATGTGATGTATGCACGTCGTTACCTTCGTCCACTAGGTACTTGAATATGTATCAACGAACACTTTGGATAGCCAGTATCGAAGACTTGTAGATTTGGATTCTCGACTTAAGTAATATATTATTACTTTATAAAAAAACTTAACATTAAATATAATTCTCTTAAAATAATTTCTGAATGTGTCCAAATTACCTTAAACATCACACTGTTATTTGTATTTTCAAAATACAAGTTTGTATATTTTATAATTTCATATAATATGTATGTACAGTTGTTATATTACACATTATGTATCAAGTATACAATATAAGCAATATATATTTATATAACCATTCAAATACGCTTTTAACATGCTTACATCTACGTATAATTACACTTTATATGTGCACGCTCCACCTAAACTAGGATACGCATGCACACGAGGACAAAATTTTCAATTAAATACAGTTCATAATTGTAAAAGAGCTAATTACGTACGCGATAACGAATTATATAACCGATAAACTAATCGGGTTTTACCAATTCAAAATCCAAATAACAAATAATTGGTTTTTAGTTTGAAAATTTGGTTGGCTTTGGTGGAAGATCCGGAACATCGTATACTTGACCTATAGGCCAAATCGGGCGTAAGGAAGGAGAAAATGAAATGAGTAGAGCACGCACAACACAATAAAAACCAACCACAATCCATTCCACTTGAAAAAAACTGCATTTCCAGCTACATTCACCTTTTTTACACCAAAGTCGCATCTTTCATTCTTTCTCTCTCTATCTATCTCCTGTAAATTCCAAAACCGGAAAACCCACCCCGTGTAATCCACCAATCTCCGGCGAGAATCCACACTGCTACTGATGGCCATGGTGGCCGACAAATCCGATGGAGGCAAAGTTTGGGGCCTCTTCAAACTTCCCTTCCGAAACTCTCAGCCTCCTCCTCCACCCACTACTACTACTACAGCCTCCAACTTCGCTCACTACCAGCAGAATTACGGCCACGTTGCTAACAACGCTCATTCTCAGCCCGACGGATCGGCTGCCAACGCTGGAGCTCCGGCAACAAGCTCGGTTTCTTCAGTTGCCAGATCTCTGATTCCTGCACGACGTCGTTTGAAGCTCGATCCTTCTAAGAAGCTCTACTTCCCTTGTGAGTAATTTTGCTTTTCTCAACTTCGATTTGCTGTTTTTTCATTCCGGTGGAGAATATAACTTTAGTGTCTTAATCGAGTTTGATATGGGATTATGTCAACGGTTTCTATACTTGTGATGTGTTTTAGTGTTTACTGTTGTGATTTAGCTTCGTTGAATTGATTAGTTTGTAGGGCCTTAAATACACGGATTGGATTGTTGCTATCGGAATTGGGGCAAATATAGAAAGTGGAGGTTCCAGCGTATTTAATTCGTATCTAATGGTTTGGATTGTATAGTAGCGCTATTGAATTCGGGGAAAAAATAGAAAGTGAAGCTTCTAGTGTATTAAATTCGTATAAACTGAAGATTCTTCAATTTTAATGGCGACAAGCATTCCGCGGCTAAGTGAACCGTTGGAAACTAGAGTTAGCTGCGTCTGCGGATCTGAATTTTGGAGATGATGTACCAAATGTTCATCCCACTAGCCTGAGTGAGATTTTTTTAATTAGAAAAGAACAAAGAAAGAAACTAGTTCGAATTTTGCGTATACACAATGCATTGTGTGATTAAGTGGCTTGGTATGTAACATATATATTAATATGCAATGCATATGCGATAATCGGCTTATATTTTCTTTCTTGTTGACTACTTTCAGATGAGCCTGGAAAACAAGTCCAAAGCGCCATCAAAATTAAAAATACCAGCAAGTCTCATGTAGCCTTTAAGGTACTGCAGGATTTGAATGTGCCATTCTTTGTCTCATTTTCTTTTAATTTTCATCATCCTCGTGATTAATAGATATTCCATTACATACTATATAGACATATTAATTTAGTTTGTCATTTGTTATCATCATTCGGTACTATTATCCACTAATTAGTGTTTTGCCGTGGTGATTTAGTTCCAAACGACTGCACCGAAGAGTTGTTTCATGCGTCCTCCTGGGGCCATTCTTGCTCCTGGCGAGAGCATCATAGCTACTGGTACATTTTCAATTGGAAACTTTGCGCCTTCTTTTCCTTCAAAAAGGATTTGGATATGACTTTCTCTAAACACAAACTGGAGTAATTATATTGTGGATGAAAAGTTTCTCATGTTTAGTTACTATCGGTCTTTGTTTTTGTATCAGTATTCAAGTTTGTGGAACATCCAGAGAACAATGAAAAGCCTATGGATCAGAAAAGCAGAGTAAAGTTCAAAATCATGAGCCTAAAAGTGCAGGGTCCGATGGACTACATACCAGAACTGGTCAGTAGCATCTCTTGTTAGTAAAAATAGTGTTTGATAGTAACATTTTTCCAATGTGGTTTACTTGCGTTAAAGGAAAAAGGCTGCATGAAAAGTTGCATCACATAGAAATGAGCTTTTACTTTATATTCTTTTATGGATAACTATGGCTGGCTTCTTAACCTATTGGAGTTATGTTTCACTTCGTCCAGATGTAATGTTCAACTGTTAATTGCTTATAATTGGAAAAGATGTAATTGAATTATTAATTTAGCTGGAATGAGTGAATTATCAAGATGATTGTGTGCAGGAAAGATTCTTACATCAATTTAATCATTTCTTGGAAGTACATGTATGATCTGGCATAAATTCAAGAATAATTCTTTTCTGGCCAGATATTAGGCCTGGCGCATAAAACTTTCCACATAGATTTAGGTGGTAGAACTTACTTATTTATTTCCTGTAAAGCACCGGGACCCTGTATTAGATTCCTGTTGAGGATATGTGCATCTGAATATCATTTTTCTCATCAGCAGTATATGAGCCCTAACGATTGTTCAATGTTTTCTTCACTTAGTTTGATGAGCACAAGGAACAAGTGGCTGTGGAGCAGATACTGAAGGTTGTTTTTCTAGATGTGGAACGCCCCAGTCCTGTAAGTGAATTATGAATATATCCTTGATGTGAGATCAGTCTGCTTTTGATGATCATTTCTCTGCAACAAGTGCACAGTTTTTGCCCCTGTTACTTTTTAGTATTAACTTGCACTGTGGATTCTTACATTTTCCTTCTCTTTTTAAAGGCTCTGGATAAATTAAAACGCCAACTAGCTGAAGCTGAGGCTGAACTTGAATCTCGCAAGAAGCCTTCAGAAGATACAGGCCCTAAGTTTGTTGGAGAAGGGCTTGTCATTGATGAATGGGTTAGCCATTTTAGCTGCTTATATTCCGAACCCCTCTCTGATGTCGAAATTTTACTTTTTAGAAAAAATCCTCGGTCTGAGTACTCATTTTTATCCAATTTCATAAAAGACTCAATTTACAAATTTGAGGATGACTTAAGCTGACTAAAAATGAAAATTTTGCTGTTATCTCCATCACCATTCATTATTTTTACCCTCTTCCTCTCTCTGTTAATGCGATGCAGAAAGAAAGAAGGGAGAGATACTTGGCTCGACAACAAGTGGAGGGAGTAGACTCAGTATGACCGGAATTTTTTCTTGAAGTGCTTCTAGCCAGAGATTTACCCGCACTGTACTTCGACTGGATGTATCTATTTGTGTTTTGTTGTTCTCCTTAAAGCGATGTTCAACCAAAATAGGGGTCTTGGCAGAGAGCAACCTGAATCTGTATCTTGTGGTAATGTGTAGTTGGCTAGTTATTGCCATTTGCCTCTAGATATGTGATTCTGTTTGTTGAATGAGAGAAGTAAAATCTTTGTTGTGGTTTCTGTATCTTTTTCTTGTTTCATTGGACTGTAAACGTAAATACTACAAATACGGCCCAAACACTCGCTGGATGACATTAATTAGGTTCCTGGTGTGGCATAAAAAATTATTTATGTGGGATTGTATTTTGTATTTGAATGTGACCTTTCAGCTGGTGGAGGATTAGTTATTGATTAGTTATTGTTTGTGCATAACTGCAATGATTAGTGCAAGCTAATTATAGCTGTTCGTCTGATGATGAATCGCTCAATGATTACTTACATTTGCAAACATAATTTGAATATTACGAAGTACGACTCTTGAGTTTTCGTACTGAATATGTGTGTTTATACTCGGAAATAAATAGTCAAGATTAGATGAGTAGAATAGGACTGGTATCTCTTGGAGAACCTTCCCTGCATGTTTTTGCAACTTCAAGAGATCTATGTTCGAACCATGCTTTGGTTTTATTCCCTGATGTTAAAGGTTCTCCAACCCTATGTTTCCGATTTGCAAAGGTCGTGAAACATAATTTAAAACCAAGTCTATTACTACTTGAGCCGACATGTATAGGTATTTCGTGATAAGTATAAACATGTGGCCAATGTAATAAATGTTCTTTTGTGTGTATAATAATTGGCTTAGGCCAGTTTTCCTTGTGTATTTCACCAACTTAGGAGCCATTGTATTAGTGCCGGCAACAGCCACAATCTTTGTTAACTATGTTCGGCATAGATTGAATCTATTTGATTCCGTTTCTGCTTAGTGCTTACAGTTGCAGTGCTATAAATATAACTCTCTTGAGACTTGAGAGCTTACACAGCACATCCACAAAGATATCAAGCAACTGAAGCAAGAGAAAAAACAAGAAGGTATACTCATCAGCAACACTTATCATGGCCAAGTCAAGCAACAAAGTTTCCATTTTCCTGAACTCCGCATTACTGATCTGCCTTGTTCTCGTCGTCACCATGGCTGAAGCCAGAGCACTCTTTCCAGGTAGGTCTTGAGACTTGCAAACTGATGATGATACCCAAAAAGATACTAATGTCTTAATCATTTGCCACTATTTGTTCGAATTAAGCAGGTGACATATTCCGGGTAGGAGACGCTACAGTGACCTGTGACATTGTTACGGGAGTGAAGAAAGGAGACACTTGTTTTGACCTTGCAAACAGCTTTAATCTGTCTACTGCTGCATTCGACGCTATCAATCCCAACCTTAACTGCACTGCTCTCTTTATTGGCCAGTGGATTTGCGTCGACGGATTTTAATCCTAATGAAAATCGACTGCTGTTGTTTCTCAGTTCACTACAATGTATGAATAAGGAGCTAGATAGTTTTAGCTTCCTGGCAAGTGATGTTATCTTCACAGTTTAACCTTTGCTTTCATTTTTGATCTCTCATCCTGTCTAGTCCAGTTTTTATATACTCAATCTCAGTCATTCTCTTTAACAGATGAGTTTTGATCCCGAATCCAAAATCGAACACAGACTGGTGTAGGCAAGAATTTAATCCATGAAATTTCATGTTCATAACAAGAATGTAGTATTACACTTGACAAACTAGACATTGAAATGTTAAATCTCAATACAGTAAATGTTTTTTCACCTTTATACTTCTAGCAATCACTCTAAAATTTCACTAATAGCTCTACAAAGCAGATGGAAAATAATCAATTTATAGTTTTCAACACAAAACAGTAAAGCAATTCATCTCTTAAACTTTCATCCCATTTGCTACTCCATGATGAGGACCATCCTCCTCAACCATGAACCTGCGCCAGTACCAGTGATTCTTCCAGACAATAACCATCTCCTCAATTGGGATATTCTTCGTTTCTGGCAAGAAAAAGTACACGAACACGCTCATGATCACCACCCAGAATCCGAAAAACAGAAAGAGTCCGAATTTCAAGTGGCAGAGCATCATTAGGAACACTTGAGCCACGACGAATGTGAAGAACATGTTAACTGAAACATTGACACTCTGAGCTGCGGATCGAATCTCAAGCGGGAAAATTTCACTAGGCACCAACCACCCTAGAGGCCCCCATGACCAAGCGAATCCAGCTACATATATGCAGATGAACATAACGACCACTATCGCATACCACCTGGGTAAATCACCTGCGGTTCCATCAGTACCAAACTTTGCACCAATGCAAACTGCAACCACAACCTGTGATAAGAAAGAATATTTAGTATAACTTCGATGACTGAATTTAAATTTATCATATGTTTGTTTAAAAGTTTGAACTTGTAGAGAATAATTTTACCTGACAGATGAACATCTGCACACCTCCCTGGAGGAAAAGGAACCTTCGTCCCCATTTGTCAACATAGTAAATCGATACCAAAGTTGCAAAGAAATTCACAATGCCGGTGATGACAGCAGACATCAATGCAGCATCACTTCCGAACCCAATAGTGTCAAACAAAACCGGAGCGTAAAACATGATCACGTTGATCCCAGTAAGCTGCTGAAAGAACGGAATCGCTATCGCCATAGTCAATTGAGGCCTATATTTCCTTTGTAAGAGATTTCTCCATGGGTGTTCAACTTTTTGGGACTCCTCACTAGCTGCAATGAGGTCATTGAACTCCTCATCAATGTCATCTCCTACACCACGGATTCTTTTCAGATTGGCACGAGCCTCGTCCCTCTTGCCACGCTCGATCATAGAGTTAGGAGTCTCGGGGAGGATGAATGAGCCTGCAATAATGATCAATGCCGGTACCATAGCACCACCCAAACTCAATCTCCATCCCCATCCACCCCTGATTCGCGAAAATCCGTAGTTTAGTACGTTTGCGATTAGGATACCAATGGTGATGGATAACTGAAATCCAATGTTTAGGCCACCTCTGTACTTGTAGGGTGCCATCTCTGATAAGTACAGTGGAACAGACTGCATAATCAAAACAGCAAAAATCAAAATTAAAACTTTAAATCAAATAAAATCCCACATTTTGTTATGAATTGTGTCACATGTTAACAGGCTGGTTTGCACCACCTAACTGCTAGTAAAGGCCATATTCAAAGAACTTATGATAGTCACTGCAAGAAAGTTGGATAGTGATTTTCTATCCAGAAAAATCAAATCTTTTTTGATTTTTTCTTTAATCTTTTTCAGAGATAGTACAATAAAAGACACTACTTTAAAATTCAAAAAATTCAAAACTCTACTTTATGCAATTGATAACAAAATCCAGTCATATCTTATGTTTCCCAAAAATTAACCCTTATCAATAAATATAATCTCATGATTCATGACCAAGAACTTGACCCAAATATGTAAGAAAAGAATTAAAAGTCACATGTTTACTATAAAGAAAGACATAATAATCATAAACAACTTTAATATAAAAACAGTAAAGAATCAAAATGAACATGATTAACAAATTTTACCTGATTGGCAAATCCAATACCGAAACCAAGAAGAATACGTCCAACAATGAGCATCCACACTTTCTGAGCAAGTCCATTAATCAAAGCTCCTATACAGAACAGAACACCACCAAAGAACATGGAGAGCTTTCTCCCTAGCTTTCTTGTCACCGTAGACGCCACCAGGGACGAAAACAGCGCCGCCAGGTACAACGACGACGTAAACATAGTCAGTGTCACGCTGTCGTATTGGCAGTACGTGTTCGTAGACGTATCATCTTGTTGCCTCCTGTAAACAGAAGGAAAGAACTTCTCCAGGAACGAGTCCATCGACGTGACACCACCTGTTATCAGCACGAGTAACTAAAAGTGTTAAGGAAAATGTACTTAAAAAACAGGACAGGTTATGTGTTCGATCTCCGTACCTGAAATACCGATATCGTAACCGAAAATAAGACCACCCATTGCGGCCACGACACAAGTGTAGATGACATAAGCGGTAAGCTTTCCGGGGTACTGCTTCCCGGTGCCGGCAGCCGGGGCGAAACCACCCGCCATTGGAATAGAGTTTTAGAAGTGTGACAAATTTATTTCAAAGGAGATTTAGAGCTTAGACTTTAGAGTAAGAGTCTAAGAGAGCAAATTTTTACAAGATGAAACGAAATGAGTGATGACATTTTGGAGAAATGAAGGGGTGTATATATAGTAAATTGTCATCGGACCCAACTAGCCTAATGGATTTCAATTTTGTGATTTTATCCTGTTTTTGCAATGTGAAATTAAGTTGTGTATAATTGTTATTAATGAATCAAGAAGAAAAGTAAGAGTCGTACGGCCACGACGTCACGGGTTATATTCCCTTGTAATAATCAAGTTGGCTTTTGTTTATTGCAATTTGATAATTTCATTAATTAAGAGTGGATAAGATCGGTTTAATTCTTTATTTATATGGAGTGAAATAAAGTTTATACTTGATTAGCAGTGGGAAATGGGCTTTCATTTCATAAGATTTTCAAGCGGTCAAAGTGGAAATTGAGTAATATTTACCTAAATTCAAGAACTTTGTCACCAACTAGTCACTAATCTATCCAATTGTTATCCAAAATAAACGAGCTCTTCATTAGTTTACCATTATCCATAGGTTTCGAATTTAGACTCAAGTATCCCATGTAATTATTCAGCCTACTATTACTACCTACTACTTCTGTACTCCTCTAATTTTGATGGAATAAAAAATATGGACATTTTTATATTAATATTTTGGTAGTTTTTTACTTTTCAGTCAACTCAATACGAATGTTAAATTTAATTTTTTTAGAAAGTAATGAATTGTAACGACTTCGCCACAAATTCATTCGGACTTACCCTTTAACCTAGAACATTTATTCATGTTGCTCTGTAATATATTGGTCCAACTGTCCTGAAACATGTCATTTTTCTAGCATCGAAAAAACTTTCCAATGAAACGTCCAGTTTTAGATTTATCAGGGTCAATACCAACACATATGATGCATGTCATTTTCCTCACATCGTGAACTTTCAGTTGATCGTTCATTTTACAATTGCCCAACAATAAAAACGCTTAATTCAGGATTTATTATTAATAGATTACAAATCAAATATGTACATTATATATTACTTCACCGTCACATAAAATTTTAAACGTTTATCATTTTAGTCATATAACAAAACTCCGCATGTTACTAAAAGGTGAAATAATAAAAAAGTACTTTATTTAATTGTTTTTACTATATTTTACACATTTCTCCAATAAAATTATGCATTCCTATCATATATATATATATATATA
>JAYMSP010000388.1:0-54443 GCA_036897095.1 Plantago elongata | reverse complement strand
CCCCCCCCCCCACAAAAAAAAAAAAACAACCAAAAAAAATTATGGAGCTCACTGAGTTCTTGTATAAAACGATACTCCGGGTCATCCACAATAATTGGACATATTTGGTTTTATTTTGGACATGGAATAGAGCATTGAATTGGTAAATAAAAGAATTATTTGTGTTTGAGCATTAAACTGGCAATGGCATGTCTAGCATTGTAGCATGTCTCATTACTTAAGAACGTGAAGGTGAAGGTGCCTTCAGAGTGAATAAATGCTAATTTGACATCCTCCTAAAATCTGAAATACCTAGCATTTCTCGTTAGAATGCATATGGAAGTGTGTAGGTTCCCTAAGAGCGGAAGCGAATAATTGCTAATTTGAAATCCTAGGGTTAGAAATTACATTCATTGTCAAATCACCAATTGTAGAAGATTAATTATAGGATCCGAAGATGTCAACGACCACCGTATGCAGATTTGGAATATAAACATTGTATACTACATACATATACATGAAAATGAGACCAAAAAAAATCGATACATATGAGTGAATTAAGAATTTAACGATTTAAGATGTAGTTAGGTGATATTCACCTAAATCAATAAGGACATGTGAACTTTCAAGAGATACATGAAGATTAAAAAGAGAAGAAAACGATGTTGATGATTAATATGAAAAGGCAACTTGATAGTTGGTTTAAAATTAATTGTTACAGTCCCATTTATAGAAGGTGGAGGAAAACCTAAAGAGTCAATTAATTAAACTTGGACACACAAAGGCATAAGGGGAAGGAGAGGACCAGCAGTGTCTCACGGCATGCATCTAGTCATCTACTAGAAGAGCAAAACCAAACAGGCCACGTGTTGTTCATGCACAAAAGCGCATGTGTCACCCTTTATACACCGATCAGTTTCACTATGCAGGGCACGGGTACGTATGCATACCTTCCACTATAACACGATTACCAGTGGTACTTGATTTTCACCAGCAAAGTCCAGACAAAGATACGACCATGCAAGTAAAAGCTTGCCAGTGCATAAAAAACAACAGATTTCACTTCTGCATTTCCAATAAGCCAATTAACTAAATCACAAGAAAGCGACCGATAATATCATTATTGGCCAAATGCAAGGAAATGTTTCCACGTGTAAAGTCATATGATCTTAGGAATCAAGATCATAAGCATCTAGGTAAGATGCAAAGAAAAACAACCAATACACCACAAAACCTCACAGCAAGACTAGCAAGAAAGTAGAGACTAGTCTCGACACGTATTTAACAATGCTCCAAAATATACATCCCGACAAGATAACTCAACAGTTCAAACTTTTTGGAAATTTAAATGCACTCTTATGTAGCTAATAATGATCTATACTAGTTCCTTTACCAAAGTAGCAACACAAACACCATGCATAAAGCAACTTTTGAACAACAAATAGCTGAAACTACCATCTTATAACTCAAAACACCTCAACATAGCCAAAAACACATCCTATAACTTCTTAACCTAGACACATCCGAACTAGAAACCAACACTAAACTAACTCCACGGACCAACAACTTCATCATCCTCACACACAGCTCAAGTTACACTTCAAAACAGCAAAACGCACAATGCACCACAACATAAAACACCAGATACAACACATATCTCGAACCCCTTACCCTTCTTAGCCCGGAAATGCTTCCCCGAATGAGCCCGACGCATAGGCCTGCCTGCAAATCCCCCCGCCCCACCCGTCTGTCCCCTGGCATGGTGATTGTGCTCCGCCACTGCATTCTGCACCGGCCCAGTCAACTTCGGCGAAGTTGAAAGCGACAACGAAGACATAACTTCCGCATTCTGCGAAGCTATCTTTAGCGTCTCCCTCTGCTCCTCCGTCAAAAAACCCTCGCTCGCCATTTCCCTTTCTTCTCAACCAAACCCTATCACACAACAACATTTCACAAATAAACAATAAAACACACATCAATCACTAATTCATTTCCAATTGTATCTTATCCAATCGATAACAAATCAATCAATCAACACCTTTGTAGAGTGGAGAAGGTATCCTCTGGCCTTGGCTCGGATCTCGAGCCAAGTGAGGAGAGAGTGAATGAAGCAGCAATCGGAAGCACGATGATCCTCGAAACGCACCTGTCTCAGGTGGTGTTTTCCGGTGAGAAAACTGGTATTTGCAAGTGAGAGAGAGAGAGAGAGAAAGTGAAGTGAAATGAGAGAGAGAAAGTGGATGAGAACGAAGCTCGGTTTATATAGGGAGGCTACGGTTATGCCTAACGACATCGTTTGAATGAGGTTTTCTCGCACTCAAAGCGTGCTTTTACAGGTTTTGCTCATTTTCGAACGCGATTTTCATGCAACTTTGTCCTCTTTCCCCGAGCTAGTGGTTGCGGTGTGATTAATGGAGGATGATCCGGATGAGGATGGAGGTTTCGGGATGAGGATGATAACGGATTAAAGAGCTTCGGGTTGTTTTATGCTGAAATGGTGGAGATTCGTTAACATGTTATTGTGATTTGATGAATTGTACGGAATGATACGTTATACGATAATAGCTCGTAAGATTTTATTAAGGCATTTAGAGGATATAAATGTAGGATACTATGGTTTGTCTTGGTAACACTACAATGCAACATTTTAACGAGAGTTGTGTTTAGTTACTACTTTTGTGAATGCAAGTTCATAGTATTCAGAGTTTTAGGAGGGAAGGGGAGTATATAACTATATATCATCCGAAGGATTAATGTTTGAATAATACGTATTATTGTAACTGATATTTTTTTTCTAAGTATATATGTTCAATCCATGTATGGTTATGGCATGTTGTTATGATGTTATCATACAATGATATCACATTGATGGGCTACATTTATTAAAGGCGATCAATACATGTTTGATATGTTTTGACACCTAGCAATCAGGCATGATTTAAATTAACCAACAAACCATGTTTAAAATTTCGTTTCGTTTCGAGTGATAATAGCGAAATTTGTCAGATTGTAATTCCTACCATACGAAATCACTGGAGAGTACCAACAGTCATAGTTCCAACAAGATCTCAATGGATTTAGAAGTTTTCGTATGAAGTTATCAAAATAAGTAATGATTTTCATTTCTCGTATCGATTTGGAATTTCATTTGAGCGTTTGATATTAGCTTAGTCATGGGTAAACTACACAAAACCCCATCTAATTATACTAAATAAGCACAAAACACACCCAATTATTAAAATTGCACAAAATCCCCCAAAATATTAATTTTCATTGCATGATATACCCCCAATTATCAAAATTGCACCAATACCCTTACACGTTAATAAACATAGCACGATTGATCCTCACTTATCAACATTGCACCAATCCTCACGAATAGTCGAAAAAATACTACAAAGTTGCGTTTTTGTCTATCTATCTATTACTTACTAATACTAATCAAATACTTTAAAGTAGTTATTAGTCCCAAAAGTATTTTCTCACTACTTTCATAGTTTTAGGATATATTTTTACTAAAATTATCCATATAAAATTAAGAACTTGTAAATCGAACATATAATCGCGTGTGAAGAATTCACGTGAACGAACAAATTTACTTGCAAAAAATTCAAATTTAAATCCGCTTGTCAAATTTTCTTGTTACTAATACTACTAAAATACTTTAAAGTAGTTATTACTTATTAGTACCAAAAGTAATTTCCCCACCACTATACCTTCAGGATGTCATTTTTCGTAAAACTACTCATATAAAATTAAGAAATTGTTAGTCAAATATATAATCGCGTGCAAAGTATTCACGTGAACGAACACTTTTACTTGTAAAATAAAATAAAATTTAATATTATAAAAAAAACACCCGCATGCCAACTTTGCTTGTATAACTGAAGATGCGCTTCACACGGAGAAAATAAGATTATTTATACCTATAATAACGTTACAAACTTACCCCTGTTTTTTTTAATAAAATAAATTATAGTGATTTTTAATTTATCAAACTGTAATAAATTAGAAAAAAATTAAATAAATAAAGGGCCCGAATATCTCCAATTCCACAAAACACTAACATTGTTAAAAAAAATACAATATTACAATGACAATAGTCAGTCGAATAATTAAATACTCAACGCTTTGAGAAAAAAAAACATTGAGCATTTAGTAATCATTAATGAGTACAAATATTTCCATTGCATTAGTGGCAAGATCATTGTTTCTTTACTATTTTTATTGATTCTTTTTGTATTTAATTTTTCACCTAACCTTATAAGTTATAATGATACATCGTTACAATTAAAAAAAAAAAAAAAACACCGACCTAAGAACCAGATGGTCAACATTTCTGGAATTCATAGTATTAGACAAAATTAAAGACGTAATTCTACAATTATGAATAATGTCTGATCACATTCCGTATAAATTGATAGTTTCAATTTTCTGCTATATTTATAAACATTTGGAGAGATTTTATTAATTGATGGGATAAGGAGGAAATTGTTATTGTTTCAGAGGGTTAGGTGCAACGAAAATAATTGAGGGTATTTCGTACAATATTCATATTTAAGGGAATTTGGTGCAATTTTAATAATTGAGATAATTGAGTATGTTTTGTGTTTATTTTGTATAATTGAACTCATTTTTTAAAAAACGACTGAGGTCGCTTGAGCACACAACCATCTTGATAAAAGGTTAGGTAAAAATCAAATTATTATAAAGTCCGCCTGATATAACAGCAGGTTATCAGTGTTGAAAAAATTATACAGCCCAAAAGATCAGCTACTAAATTGCCTGCTATTAAGTTATTTTGTGGCAGCAGAATGCAATGTCAGCTCCACCAAACGCTCGCTGCGTTGCTTATGAGTCAGCCACCATGCCTGCATATTCGCATAAACGACAGCAAGGATTTATCAACTAATTCCAGAAGTAATAAAAAAGAGCACACTATATGGTATAGCAGATTTTGATAGTTTATCAGTTTGCTGCCAGATATATCAGCTTTTCTCCCCAAGTGTGATCAGATTCATTTACCTTGCGAAAAGGAAGCGTAGCAGCTTTCCAGCAATGTGACTTCAGAAACTGCCTCCTCCTGTTAACAGCACGGAACCAATCAAGTTAGATGCTACCTTGTGTTGAAAAAATGTGATGGCCTATTGCCAAAAGACATACCGAGATTGCTTTTCATGCTTCAAGGCGACTGAACCTTCATACGCGTTATTCACATCATTTGGTAGGTTACCTGCAGGGCGATTCTCCCGTGCAAAGGTCTCAGGTAATGATCGATTAAGAGTACTGTCGCTTACACTTAACGCATTACCATCATTGTTTCTGATGGTCTTGAATATATCTTTGCCATTGCAACATGTATGTGAGTTACGGGACTCACACTCAGAGGAACATGTTTCAACATACTTATCCTGGGTTATCACTGTTTTGGGAGTCACATCAGAATCTTCTGAAGTGTTAGTTTCATATTCAGCAGAGAAATCAGACCTCAGGTAGACTCTCCGCGAGCAATTAAACAGGTTGAAAGATGGCTTCTTTAACTTTGCACGTCTATTTGAAGTATTGCATGCAGCAGCAGTTATTCGTAGTTCGACGCTATGTCCCAGTATTTGCTGAAGTGCATTAGCAATCACTTTCCATGACTTCTCTGCTTTGGATACAGAATCAGGAGAATCGAACTCTAGTTTTGCCACTGCAGTACCTGTGTATGATTCGAATTTTTGTACAGATTAGCTTTGCTGGTGTTGCAAGAGTAGGATTTAAAGCCAATGTTCTGAAAGAGCACCACATGCTGCAATTACAAGCACACTGAATTTATTATAACATGATAATATGCGTTTAAAAGTAGCACACTGCTAGAAGCTAAGCGGAAGTTTGAGAATTGGAATCAGCAACTCATATATCATACATTACCTTGGATGATATTAACAGATACCAACTTTCCCCGTTTTTCGAGGAATTTTTTCAGGGAGTTCGATGTGCATACTCCGGTGGCCCTGATCCAAACTAAATCCATTTTTTCCACATCATCACACATTTCCGATTTCGCACATGCACCATTCTCACATTCACATGAAGCACGATGCTTTAAACTTTCACCAGTTGATGATCTGCTTGGAATTGGAAGTTCACCATCTGAAAGAAAGAACTTGTCTCATAAATAGTAAATGTAGAACAAGCTTTTAATGAAGTTGATAACTTATCAAATGCTTTTAGTAATAAATTGAAAGAAATTTGAGCTGACCTCGGGGGTCTACTGTCTGGGTGCTCAACCTTGCACTAATCCCATCATGTAAAGACCCCGTGGAGCTTAGTTGTAGAAGAGCAACAATGAGCCACGTGCCCTGATTCTTCGACGTCCTCAATTGCTTTTCAGCTTGTGAAAGTACTTTTAGTGCATGACTCAGTTGCAGCATGTCTGCTTCAGCTGTGACCAAAAGAAGATTCATTAGCATAGCACAACTTGGTGGAAATCCCATTCTTACAGCAACAAAGCATGGATTCTTCCCACATTTTCGAACAGTAATTAATAACACAATGTAGAGAAAAAACATAGGATAAATTATCCTACCTTGGTAAAACATATCTCAAGAAAGATCAGTAGCTTATAAACAGTTCTTAAAAAAGTTGATATCTCTAGTTCTTCTTGACATCTATTCATTCTAATGACGAAGGTAATTAACTTGCATAAGAATGAGCAAGGTCAATAGACGGTGAGTCGATACAGTGTCCAGAATATAAAGTTGTGCAACATGTATGATCAAATCATCAGTGATCCTTACCACAAAATATAAAACTATGAAAATGCTACAAAATGCCACAAGACAACAGATTAGAGATGTAGTCCACCACAGCCCATAGCGTCATAGAAGTAATGACAATCACATTTAAAGTTCATGATACTTACAATTATCCATTCCAAAGAGCTTTCTTCTAAAGTCAGAAATGCTGTCTGGACATTTCCCAGCAAGAATGTCCATTATGAGATTTGCCAACTGGGATACGAGCTGCAAAGGATCTATTCGTGATCTCATTAGCTCTCTAGCCTTTTGCACTGTACGTGAAGCATCAGACGAGAAAGCTAGTAGCAGTAAATCAAGCAATTCATCATCAGATACAACACCATTCTGCAAAAGTAGATGATAAGATCAGCTTAGTTTCCTTATACTCTGCAGATGAAAAACCAAATAACAAAACATGTACTTACAATTTCATTAACCAATGAGAGAGTAATCTTCTTTTCAAGCAAACCCAGTTGATCAAGCATCATCTCTGCATCCCGCAGAGAACCTTTTGATTTAGCTGCAATCACATTTAAAGCGTCCTGGTCAAAGTTAATCTGTTCTTCAACACATATTTTCCTTAATGTATTTGCGATGTCAGCATCTTTGACCTTTTGAAGATGGTATTTTTGGGACTTTGACACAGCAGCTTGAGGAAGTTTATCAAGGTCTGGAGTGATCATTATAAACACCACATGTCCAGGAAGCCTCTCGAGGCTGTTCAACATAGCTGTCCAAGTTTCTCCACGTAGCAATTGGCACTCGTCAATAATATAAACCTTGAATCGTGAGAAAACAGGAGGAACCCCTATGCTCTTAATTAGTGACCTACATTTGTCCATTTTGTTAATTCTCACTGGATCCACTTCTCTGATATCCCTACTTCTTCCAGAGAAAAATGACACGCATTCTTCGCACAGGCCACAAGGTTTGTCGTTATCTGGAGAAAGACAATTCAATGCAGCGGCAAATATTCTGGCAGCAGATGTTTTTCCATTTCCACGAGGACCATGTAAGAGATAGAACGAAGCTATCCGTCCATTAGAGATAGCACTCAATAGAGACCTTGACACCGTATTCTGACCAACCAATTCACTAAATGATTTAGGCATAAACTTTTGGCAGAGACTCCTTGGAGTCTCTACATACGGACTTACTCCACTGTCATCATTCCAATCTGTGTGCTCTCCAGTTAACAAGGGTCGCTCTTCAAGGTCAGGAAGAGGATTTGTTTCTCGAAACTTTAATGATCTCGACCAGCAGCTTCTCATTCCACATCCTTCATCTCCATCTCCATACTGCAGAGACAAGCCGCAGTTTGAGATCCCTTTTGGCATCTCGCTTACAGAAAAGCACGGACTACCTGATCGACTCAAAACATCACCCGCTGTTAACCTACACAGCCTGTCATGCGTTCTACGCCAGCCTTTCTTTTTTGATCCACGGTTTCTCATTTCTGCTTGGGTTGGTGCTTCATCTTGTTCATTACAAGAACCCTCACCCTCTATGCATTCATTATACAACATATCCTCATTAAATGCACGTACATCCAAACTTTCCACATACGACAACCTTGGGGGTGTTGGACCTTTGTTTTCGACCATATAGCCTAACATTTTGGGGGACCCTGGCCTTGAGTTAGGCCTGACAAGTCGATCTTCATCCATGAGTAAACTAGAACTCCTCAATTCCCCAACACAATCTTTAGAGTACCCATTTTCAAAACCGAACGTGATACCATCATTCGAATTTGTTTCCCAATTCAAATTATCAACCAGAGAAGAAAATTTACTCATGGAGTTTGTAGATGGGTCCCGGAGAGACTTCACTCTCCTAAGTGCTATCAGAGTCCTCGTTAGAGGAACATCAACCGAATGCCGCCTCCCCTCCATTGTTTCGAAATCCAACCAGAATGACACTTATGACATACAGCAGTCAATTAGAACCAACTAGAACACGTTCGAAGCATGATGTTAGCCTGCAAAGGGCCATAAACAGGCACTGAAATTCCATTCTCCAATTTGAAAACCAAAAAAAATTCTCATTCTCAAGAGAAAAAGCACCTCAAATGGCCTATATCCCTATACTATTTCTCTACATTACTGCATATTTGCCCCTTAATAGGCTAATATTCTGTCTTGAATGGATAGAGTTATTGAAACTGAACTGAGCAGAGACCATTGAAGAGTTCAAACAGAAAAACAAAAACAATTTTCTTAGCAAGCAAAAGCATGTGGTCCTGCAAGTGAATTAAACCTTCAACAGCTCAACAGTTCTTTAACAATAACAACAATGTACTACTACTGCCACTACTCTATAGCATAACTTACTTGAAAACTCTTTAATGAATGAAAAGCAAGAAAGTTGGAAAAGGGAACATACTTGATGAAGTGAAGCACAATGTAGCATCTTGCACCATTTTCATATCACCTGAAACCACAACACAGAGACAGAAAAGTGAAGAAACAAAAAGCTTAAAGTATTACAAGTAACAAACCACGTGCATTCTCCTCTAAGGTAACAAGAAGATAGCATAAAAAAATAATCTTGGAATTTGAAAAGGAAGAAAAAACGCCTCACACCATTTTTTACAATAAATCCACTACATTGGCAGAACCAAGGTGACTAAAAACGACAACTTTGAAAGGAAAAAAACACGCGAAACCTGTGGATTGACGAAGAAGCAGTTGATGATATAACTTGTCACCATTGAAGTTCTCAAGACCAAGAAGAAGAAAGTTCAAAGCTTTGGTAATGACCCACAAAGAAACGATTTTTATTCTGTACTGTGAAAAGGGTAAAAATTACTTGAGTTTTGTTTGTTTTTTTCTATTTTCTACATACTGATTCTTCACATTTCCAGTGAGCTGAGCAGTAGAGCCTGGAAAACACGAATCAGGTCATGTTTTTGGTGATGGACTGATGGTGAGTTGTTAAAGCAGTGAATGACATTAATGACAAAGGGTGATTTACACGCCATCAAATTTATTATTGTCTTTTTCCACCTTTCTCTTCTGATTCCACTAACTCGGGTTATATGGATATCGATTAAATTCGAATAAATCAGATTAAAATATGTGTTTTTAGGTGTTTTTAGCACGATTATAATCGACTTGACTTACGAATACTCCTGCAGTCCTACTAGATTTTTGTTCTGGTAAGTGGTAACTCATGTTGTGAATGTGACTGAGCATGGTTAGATTTGAAAACAATAATGCAATTGTATGTTAGTGGATTTATAGAAGTGGAATTAACCCTGGTTAAGATTGTACTGTTTGTTTGTTACTGTGAAGAATTATTAATTTGGAGAATTTGGAGGTGTGAGAAGGAGAGTGATGTGTACTCCTGTGAGAAATGTTCCTTCTTTCTTTCTTTCTTCTCTGCACATATGGCAGGTTGTCTTTTTACTGTAGTTTTTATTTTACGGTGAGTTTTTCTGGTTTTGTGATGGGTTTTTTTGAAGTATTTGAATGTTTATGGGGGTGAAGTTGGAATTTCAGGGTCTGGTATTGCAGTTAGGGGGATTTGGATTGAGTAGTCAAGCTCTGTAGTGACCATACTCCATGGTCAAAAGACTTGTAGTCAGGGTTAAAAAATGAGGGAGATAAACAATCAATATTGTAAATTGTGAGTAATTATTTGTAACCGAAAAAATTTCGACGAAAACCAATGAAATTTTTCGAACAGTACGAACCAAATATCTATGATACGCTAGCAAATTTATATCGTTACACTAAATATAACGAAGTCAATTTCAGAAGCTGATTGGAATATGGGATGAGATTATTAAAATGATAAGAAGGTATGAAATAGGAGGAACCATAAAGAAAAGGGAAGTGGAGCAAACTAAACTTACCGCCATTGATTAAGAATTTGAGTTTGGGAATATGTGAGTATTAATATGCTACAATTAATTTGATCCCACATGTTTTTTTTAATATAATTCTTTTTTGAGTGGATATGTTTGTTTACGTGAATTCTTCACACACAATTATATGTCCGACTAACAATATTTTAGTGGTTGTTTGGATTTGAATTTCGATTCAATTGTGATTCAGCCAGTTCATTTTGTGTTTGTATAACCCATTATAATTGGCTAATTATTTACCAAGATATAATTTAATCACAATTCAACTCTCACTCAATTCAATTCTTCTCACTCATTTATCAACCTACAAAACTCTATAAAATTTCAATTCTATACCAAACATAAATTTTAACAACTCAATTACAATTTAGTTACTATTCATCAATTCACCCAAACTCAAACGGATTCAATTACAATTCAAATACAAACTTTGTTTGGGCATTTTTAGAAAAAATAATATTCTAAAAATATGAAAGTAGTGGGGAAAATTATTTTTGGGACTGATAACTATTTTAAAGTATTTGATTAGTATAAGTAATAAATGTATATTTTTAGGTGTGAAAACGTTATTATTTACACTTTTTGATCATATTATACAACTTAGATTATTTTTTTATAAAATTTCACTTTTTCGGTGTTGTTTTTTGAAATTTGATCTTCAATTGGAGGTTGGGGCGAATTTTCCATATTGTTTGCTAATAGGACTGTCAAAAGCCCATAAGCCATCGAAGCTAAAAGACCTACGGCCCCTATCCAAGCAGTGATATTGGGCCGAAATGGCAGGCCTATGTCTTTTTCGTCCAGTCACTTCGGCGCTAATAAAGCCTTAGCCCTGACTGCCTGACACAGCCTTCTTTCTTGCTCCTCCATGTACAAACAACAAACCTAATAATGCTCTAGGCTTGTTTCTTGAATCTTTTTTGGGTATTTGAACCTACATTTACAGATATGATATTACAATTTATAATAATCAATCGAACAAATATTTACCCGCAATAACTATTCAATAATTATTTTTACAGAGGATAAGTTATCAATTTTGTACGATCGAACCCCTAACCTATTAGCTACGGAACTTCTCAGCTTGTTCTCGGCCGCAAGTGATTTGACATTCTAGGCAAATGAGAGTATGGACATTTGCATAAATCGAATCAGGAATGGTATGGATTGGGCCTTGTGGATCTCCAACACATGGAAAACCTTGTAGAGTTGATTTGGGCTGTGGGAGTGGGCTTCTTGGAGCAAGATGCTCAACTGCTCATACATAAAATCCTCATATTAGGAGAGGGTTATAATGGAGTTTTGAGGTTTTAGTTCGTCAATATTCAACTTGATAGATATGGACATAGAGATAAATCATCAATTTCAGATAATGAAACTTGTGAGTTTCTAGGTACAAGGTGTCTCAATTTGCATACTCATCGATTTTTCACCAGATTAAACTAGAATTTCATTACTTACATAAATACATTATACTTCTTTTATCTTGAATTTAACTTTTTACATTTCATTTAAAGACATTTAACACATTTCATGTTCTAGTATTCCATCTCCCATTCTTTTTTAAACACATGTGAGGGGCCGTAAGAAGTTGAATACATAATATAGTTTCATATTCATTTGACCATCTCTATCTTACCCAGTTCTAAAATCTCTGCCACGTTAGCGTTCCACTTACTGCAATTCACTTTGCAACTCTGCACAATTCATTACTCCAATAGTGAGGCCAAATTATATTTTATTTTAACATTTCTTTCAAACATAATTACTCATTTCATTTTCTTTTCTCATTCTCTTAAACGTTATTCTTGGATTGATTTTAAATGTTATTAATTAATTATACGAAATCAAACTAATATTTTTTATATTACTTGAAAATTAAAATACTTGAGATTGAAAATTAAAACACTTTAAATAAAAGAAATACAAACAATTGACATTGAAAATTACAATACTTAAAGTTTAAAATAATATATCTTTTAAATTTTAGAAGTAATGTATAATTATATTTTATATTGATACGGATAATATTATTATTATATTTGTAATAATTAAATAATTAAAAAAATTAAAAGCAACGTAAAAGGAAAGAATCAAGAAACAAATGATGGACAAATGCAAAGAGAAGAAAGAATAAAAGTAAACGGCAAAAATTAATATTCTAATAAAAAAATAAGGGAGGGACGCTCGTCCCAAAAATTTAGGACGCAGCCCAGCGTCACAAAGTTGGAACTCACTTTCATGCTCTACTGGAGTTTGAAAGTGAGCTCTAAATTGTGTTGCAACTTGAGTTGCAACACAGATGGAGTTGGTCTATCATTTGAATTGATTTACATATTGTGCTATATTACGACGCTTACTAAAATCGGATAAAATCATCTAGCTGCAATTAAGAGTCATGGGACAACCATCAATAGATGTCAAATTACGATACCTTTTCTCCATGTGCAAATGAGCTCAAGAAATTGACTAGCAAGCTAGTTAGTCCGTGATCATGGCGTAACTCATGGATAAATACCATTTGTGCATGCCAATCATCATCATTCATCAAGATTAAGTAGTTGCCAAGTTACCATCATAGGACATCACAATCCGTAATTAGTTAGCTCCGAGCCATGCACAATCATATTACTTGCAATCTTAATTTGGACCTCTAACCGAACATAACACGGACTGGCACGTTCGGTGTTACTCCAATACCGCGATGTCTTAGATTATGACATTCTAAAAAAAATAAATTGGATAAAGTAAAAGTTCATATAAAGCTTCAAAGTGTATGTACGTTATTTGGGCGTTCAATTCGTATGAACGTTCCTAGTGAGGATAATTCCGAGCAGTCCATTCCACCCGGATCAGACCATGTGTGATGTGTCAACCAAAATGACATATTTTCTTCTTTTTTCTTCTTCATGTTGTATTCCCTTTGTTGTTGATATAGGCACGTCACTAATTATTATGGCCAAAAAGATAAAGAGGGGACAACTAATTAAATACAAGACTACAACTCTAAAAAATTGTGGTGCAATTTACTCTTTAAATTGTTTTTAGTTATAATCACGTACGGATTAAGAAGTGCCTAATCAGCCATAAAATTGAGAAAGATAAAGTGAGTGCAACAGGTGTATTTTAAGTGTTGTCCAAATGTGTGCTTATGTAGTATATTCGCTTCTGGAGTACATATAAAGTGATAAAGATATTGGTTTAGACTTTAAAAGTCCAGTTATGAAAACCAGTATAATTGGATAATCCTTGTTGCAGATGAAACAGATGGAAAAACACAAATGAGAGGAGAATAAAGAGAAGATTATTAATAGTACAAACGAATGTTGCAGAAAAAATTTGTGGTATAAAAACAATATATATTACAATATACTAGTGCTTAGTCACACTGTACTAGTTTAATGTTTATGTAAGAGATTCTACCGAAAGGTTATTAGATTAATCAATCATCAAGTGTAAGTGACAACGATTAAAATTATCATAGAACATTTTCGACACTGTAGTATAGAATAACAATTGAATATACTTCGACCTCTACAAATACGCTCTGGGTTACAGTTTCTCATGGAGAAAAAGTCAGTAGACACTGTTGGAAGTTGAATTTTGCTCACAATTTGCCGGAAGTCCAGCCAATAAACCGGTGACTTGTGAGTTGTGGCGTGCAGATATTGTGGTCTTGTGGAATTGTTTTTTATGTGGAGAATTCAAAATGGTATATATCTGAGCCAATAAATCGGATCATTTTGGGTCGGATCAAATTTCCAACCAAATTACTTCAAAACGTAACTAAAACGTTTTAATTTATCAATCTTAAGACCAGACTTATTATTACTAGTACATATCAGTATGTATGAATGACTATGGTGCATGCATAAACGATAACACAATAAGTAATTGGTGCATCTCATTATGAATTTGTTAGCATGCTGCACCCACATTAGTTCCTTGATTGAGGACTTGAATGCATGCGTACACTTTCTAGAACTCTCTGCATCAGATTTGGTAAATGAAAGTTTAAACTTATTTGTAGTGGCTCTTTTACAGTACTTTTTATAACTCCCTCGATTCGGTTTGAAAATTTCGAGGGACCGAACATAAATTTTAAGAAAGAAGTGATAAAGTAGGAAAGAAGGTAATAAACTATGAATGTAATTGAATAAAGTATGAAAAGTATTGAGTAAAGTAGGAGTTATATTTTCTATTCAAAAAATTAGAACCTTCAAATCAGAGCAGTTTAAAATGAAAATCGGAAATTTTAAATCATAAGCATATGTTAACTATCTACTCTATTCATTTACGTACTCTGACTATATGTAAATGTATACTAATCCAAATCAACTTGTGCTAAAGCATTAAAATCCCATTTCTTCATATAGTCCGTAAATTACGTGGGTCAATTTTGATCCACAATCAGTGGTAGTACTACAAATTGAATCTCTCAAATAGGTTTCTAGGCTAGGTGAATTGGTAGTGTTAAAACTTAAACCCTATTTTCAACGTTTCATTTCCTCATCCATTTTCATTTAACTTCTACATTCCATTTTCATATATCGTCCGTATATTATGTTACTACTTCCTTCGTCCCGAAATTTTTATATATTTATCATTTTTATTCGTCATGAAACTTCATGCATTACTAAAAAAGAAGTTACCCCATCACTAACAAATAATAAACGAGAACGAAACACATCTCTGTTGGTAAGACGCTTTACCTCTAACCAATATGTCGGGGTTTGAGTCACTTTTTAGCCGTTAAAAAAAGAAAAACTAACAAATAATAAATAATTTCAACTTTACATATAAATTATACATTTTACCACTAAAATTATATTTTTCTTACCTTCTTTATTATTTATTATTATTTTAACATTTTATATAAAATTATACAACGATTTTAATGTGTGAAGTTATCCGGGGGTATAATTTATTGATTTTCAATTCAAAACATAGGATTGATCATATTGGCGTGGTGTCTGTGTACCAAGAAGTTTAAGTTTGGAGCGCCAATATGCTGTATACATATTATTGAAAATATTACTCCCTCCATTTTAAAATAAATAATATTTTATTTTGAACACGAAATTTAATGTGTAGTGTAAAATATTAGAATACACATGCAAATGAAGTGTTTTTAGGTTGAAAATGTTGTCGAAAATAAAAACAAGACATTTATAGTGATATGAATATAAAGGAACATATGATATTTGTTAAGAGGAAGAGGAAGTATATATCATATATAATTTTTATTTCTTTTTTAAATTTTAGGGGTGCAAATACACTGTACAAACCTTTGGTTTCTATCTATCTATGACATCACATTTCAGTTCATATTTCTTACAAATTGGGCATGTCATTTTGTTTATGCATAGACAAAACCTCAACTTCTTGAATTGTGTGTAAAACTGGATTAAGCTTTAACGACTTAAACTAACTTCCCATGTGCAATAGCATTATAGTATCTCCGTAAATCATGTAATGACCAGATAAGCCCAAAGCTAAACTATACCTAGGACCTACTTGTCAAGTTTTATGAAATTTTTTAGATCTTTATAAACCTCACCCAATTCCCTCTTGTTTTCTCAATTCAAGAAACTACTCCATTTCTTCATAACTCAATGGCATCACTTTCCCCTTCAATCCCATTCCTCTTCTTTCTCTTGTTTTGCTTCATACTTCCATTACTAATTGCCTCTTCTCCAACTCTCCAAGACCCTGAGCTAGTTGTCCAAGAAGTACATAGGTACATATACATTACTAGTAACATTATTGTACCAGCTATTAACATTTATGTACACGTACACGTGTGATACTTTTCGTACGTTTAAAAGTGTAATGTAACATTTTATTGTTCATAACAATGCAGGAAGTTGAATGTCTCTAGGAGGAAGCTGGGATACTTGTCGTGCAACACTGGCAATCCAATCGACGACTGTTGGCGTTGCGATCCGAACTGGTCGAAGAATCGACAGAAGTTGGCCGATTGCGCGATTGGGTTCGGGAGGGGTGCCATTGGTGGTAGGGACGGTAAGATTTACGAGGTAACGGATTCAGGGGACGACGACCCCGTGAACCCTAAACCCGGGACGCTTCGATATGCGGTGATTCAAGTGGAGCCCTTGTGGATCATATTTGCAAGGGACATGGTGATACAATTGAAGGAAGAGTTGATAATGAACTCGTTCAAGACAATTGATGGGAGAGGTGCTAGTGTACACATTGCTAATGGTCCATGTATCACCATCCAATACGTGACAAACATCATCATACACGGTGTGCACATTCATGATTGTAAGCAAGGTGGGAATGCTAATGTACGGTCCTCCACCACGCATTCCGGGTGGAGGACGATATCGGACGGTGATGGCGTGTCGATTTTTGGTGGGAGTCATGTGTGGGTTGATCATTGCTCGTTGTCGAATTGCAACGACGGGTTGATCGATGCGATTCATGGATCTACGGCGATTACTCTTTCGAATAACTACATGACACATCATGATAAAGTGATGCTTTTGGGACATAGCGACTCGTTTACTCAGGACAAGGGCATGCAGGTTACGATTGCTTTCAATCACTTCGGAGAAGGTCTTGTTCAAAGAATGCCGAGGTACTATATTATTAATAAAATTATTTATATTTACACAATTTCATATAGTGATTTTGTTGTTACTTTGTTGTGAGATAACTAAATGTGTGATATGTTTATGTGTACAGATGTAGACATGGTTACTTCCATGTGGTGAACAATGACTACACACACTGGGAGATGTATGCAATTGGGGGTAGTGCTGCACCCACCATTAATAGTCAAGGGAACAGATTTCTTGCCCCTGATAGAAGGTTTGATAAAGAGGTAATTGATTAGGTGTTAATTACTTTAATAATTAGGAATTAGTTACTTTATTACTTTATCATGGGTAACATGTTTCTTCCATATAATTGTGAGATATGTTCAAATAACGATTAGATTGTTTGACATATGAACGTGTGCTGAAAATTACTTTAGTTCAGCTTGATTTAGTTATAATGTAAATTTTATTTTAGTTTAGTTCAGTTCGATTCACTAAATTTCAGTTGAAAACAACCCTATTCAGTTATCTTCACTTATACCGGTTTTATACAAAAAAAAAAAAAAAAAAACACAACTACTCAATTCGAATTATATCCAAACCTCCAACTAACCTCCCATACTAGGTAGTTGTTGCAAATTGAATATATCTAGTCTAAGTATCAAAAGTTTTATCAACTATAGCACTTAGTGCATGGTTTACTGCCATTAAGGAATGGAAACAATAAATTTTGTACTATTAGTAAACTAGTGAGTTAAGTCATATGACATGTTCCCTCATATACACGGAGTATTATTCTTGATGAATGAAAATCAAACTCATGACTGAGACCTATACTTAAAAAGTTGAGCACATAGACCATATTGGCTCATTTCATTAAGTACCTTATTAAATAGGACTACTATATCCAACCAATGAATGTTGTGGAAACCATTATGAGACTCCAATATAATTCCCTTAATAGTAGTAGTAGACCATCAATTTCCAAATCATTAACACAACTAATTGCTCAAGAAAGCATTATCTATTAACTAACCAAACTAACCTAACCACACTTGGATTGTAACAGGTGACCAAACATGAGGATGCACCCGAAAGCGAATGGAAGAACTGGAACTGGAGATCCGAAGGCGATCTCATGCTAAACGGTGCGTATTTCACCTCATCGGGCGCAGGTGCCTCAGGAAGTTACGCTAGGGCTTCAAGCTTAGGCGCACGGTCTTCCACACTAGTCGGATCGATTACCTCCACCGCGGGTGCGCTAAACTGCCGCAAGAGCTCACATTGTTGATTTAAGTTATGTAGTGACTAGTAGTATGATTATGAGTTTTGACCTTACAAGACTATACTAATTCAATTGGTCTTGTGAAAGTGTTACACAAGTCATGTTAAGTTATGATGATATGATTCTAAAAGTGATACTATAGCACATGGACTACATTAGTGGTTCAATGAATTTACTAGGTTTTTTCCAAGTGTTACACAATTTGTTGTTGCTTTTGTTGAAATGTCAGAGTACAACCTCGGCCTGCTAAGCTGTGCTGCTGTAAAGAGTTGTACCTTGTTAAGAACAAAGTTATTGCTCAATAGTTGGTATCATTATCAAGAAGTGTGCCATTTTCTTCTTCTTGAGGTCTTTCAAGCACATGAGAACGTACTCAAATGTCATTCTCTTCCTGTGGTTCATTCTTTCAAGCACATGCACAAAGTATGTAGGCACTACTTTTTCACTTCGACGATAACATATATTTGAATTTGTGATCCGTCGATTATAATTAGATGCCATGTGTCAAAATTGATGAATCGCATAGGTCGATTATGTTTTTGTCACATTGAAACATTTCACGAATTCAAGAGGGCTTTCCCTACATTAGATGGAGTATCATTTGGAAATCTTAGTGAAATTGAGTGTGAGCGAGATTCAAACAAATATCATTCATCTTTGAAGAAATTCATCCTAGCTTGCCATTTGGTCTGTTTGATGTTAGTGTAGGAACTTTTTTAGCAACTAGTAGAGAATAGAACAAAACGATAGATAAATTATGTGATTGTTTGGGATACGATTTGAACTGAAAAAAATTTCAATTTAAATTGTATTTTCTCTACAAAAATTTAAGTTATTTCTTTTCAAATTCTATCTCAAACAAACATTATGATTCCTAATTAGTTGCATAGAGTAAAATAAAAGTGCAAGCACAGAATAAAATTTGTGGCGATTGGCTCATTGGGGTGTGATCCATTTGTTGACTGAAGAGAAAGAGCTCAGGCTGGGGAATCCGATACTGCTCATCGATATGGCCAAACAAATGTGTTCAAATTTTCATTTACACTTAATTAACATAATATAATAATCTATTAAAATTATATTTTATTCAACTAAAATTTATTAAACTGGACTGAACTGAACTGAATTAAAATATAAATTATAACTAAACCGAGTTGAACTGAACTGAAGTGATTTTTCTAAGGTTGTTTTCTCTTCAGTTCAGTTCACTTCAGTCCAGCTCGTTCAGCTCGGCTTAGTTATAATTTTTACCTTAATTCAGTTCAGTTCAATTTCAATTGAAGAGAACACAACCTAATATAACTAACAACTCCACACACCTAAATAGTCAAGTGATAATTGTTAAGGGAGTAGAGGTACGAGCACGAGGTGAATCGATTGATCCCTATAATAATTTTTTTGTTGTATTTCTTCGAATGGAGTCATTAGTATTTTATATTAAGTAGATGTAATTACTAATTAGAATGTAATATGTAAATATGTATATTGAATTTTAAAGAAGGAATAAAAGGAAAGAGATTGGAGTTGAACTGTATGCAATTTACACTTTCAAACACTATGTAGACTTCTGCTTTGCTCTTTTGGGCCTGGGTTGTGGACATGACGAATTCACGAATCATGACGAACGATCCATACCATCTTATATACTTTGGGCCTCGTGAGGACCAGCACTAAATGGGGCTAGTTCCTTCAATTGGGCTTCTCGAGTTGAATTTGTTGCCCCGTTACTTAAACGATCGCCTTTTAACATAAACTCGAGATGAGTTTTTCAACTTAAGTGTAACTTTGCTAGTTTTTGTATGTTTGTAATTTCACTTAGTATTATATTACCCGAGTTGAATTACTATTTCAACAACTCTAACATTTAAAATTTCATTACTAAAAGATACTACTGACATTAATTATAAAATATCACAATTTAATACAAAATACAAAACTTCAAACTCAATTTCCAACTCAAAAGTTGATTTTAGAGTTTGATGTCAAATACTATTCTTACAACTAGAAATGATACACCGCGCTAAGCACGGTGTTCATAAATAATTTATAAATTGTAAGCTAATCAAATTTAGGACATGTACGAACTCACATATTATGTTTCATGAGACATTTGTGTCTTGGATGGGTAAAATAAATGCAAAAAAGATCTACATATTTGTGTGTACAAGTCAATTTAAAAAGTAGAGGAATTTTGAGTGTTACCAACTGATAAGTGAAAGAGTCTCTTCAATTTATTGGCTGGTTAAGTTAGCTTAGACCAACCTTTTTTTTGAAACAGTTAAAGGTGACTCGAACTCCCGACCCATTGGTTGGAGGGAAAGCAACTTACCAATTGAGTTACACTTCATTGTCAGCTTAGACTAACTTAAAACGTGTAATTTGTATGTAGATGTAGACCGTTTACTATTTCTTAGGCCAAACTGCCCAAAAATCATTAACACCATCTAAGCAGTTCTAGTTTGGTTTCTTTGACTGAACCTAATTACTAACCACAATAATCACCTAGACTGACCCAATCACCTTTTTCTAAACGTATCTGTAAACCTCTGAATGATTGGCTTGTGAGGTTATGAGCAAAGAAAAATTGAAATAGCTTTTCTTAGTAGCCGAATGCTGGTGAATAGAGAAGAAGCGTTAGACAAAGTGTAATAGTGAAACGAGACCTTAACCAGTTAAATGACATTTTAACATAAAGTGCTAAATAATAAATTATAAAAGTGAAACATCAGTTTTAACAAATACAATGACACTTTAACAGAACAATAAGAGACTTATTATATTATTTAATACCTTACAAATTTTCACAAGGAAACAGTGTAAGAAATGTAAGTTTTGTTAACAATAGAATAAGCATGCATTAAATTTGTATTTTTACCAAAACTTTTCAAAACTTGATAGTAGTGGTTGTGAACTTTGATATGTGGTTTGGACGCATTTTCGTTTATTATATTTATTTACAAAAAAATTTTGGTCTTTCAAAATTCCTTTTGTGTTTTTACCAAAACTCTAATTAACTACTGACAAGTGGCTTTGGCAATTTGGACATTTCAAGCCATGACTCCTGACCGTTCAGATATGCAAAATGTTGAAAATCTAGAAATTAAGTCTACAGTTGCAATTATATCTAAATAACTAAAACTTAATCTATATTTGAACCCTATTTTGTGCTTACATGGAAAATAAAACAATTGTTCAGCCATTTTATAAAATTAGTTGTTTTGACTTAGATAGGTATCAAGAAGCTTGAGCATAGATAATTCTAGAAAGGTGGATTACATGTACTAATAAATTAAATATATACCAACTAATTAAGTAATTAATTTATTATTTTCCCTTAATTACTTTATCCCATAATATTTCCTCATTTTCATTCCTTCAAGTTAATTTATAACTCTATTTGGATCTTTGTGTAATTTCATATGTTGGTTTTCTTATTTTCCTATCCAACTTATAATATTTTTGTACGTGTAAGTTAAGAAAGTAAAAAGTTAATCGAGGTATTTCATATAATTATATCTTTTAACTCTCAGGAACACAATTTTTTTTGATAGGTTTATGGATTCTACACTGATTACCAACGTGAATATGGACATCCAGTGCTGACTGACGTCCTTGCATAGGAATATTTGATAATCTAGTGCCATCTGCAATTATAAATATCACCGTACTCCGTGTGCACAAAACCCAATCTCCGAATTTTCTAACCATATACTACTAATTTAGAGCGTATTGATCTACATACAGGAACTAAGAGGCTGATTGGTATAGAATTTAAATGGACGTTTGGATGAATTTTGGTGAAATTGTGTTTAGAATGGAATTGAAATGGGGTATTTGAAATGTATTTTAGGCCAAATCAATATTTATCGAGCCAAATGAACCGATTACAATTAATTTCATTCCAAACATTCCCTAAATAATGTTTACGAAGAAATGCTTTAAAAGGGGATAAAAGGTATTTTGTCAATTCGGTAGGGCGATTGTCACGGTAGTAAAGAGATTGTACTTTTTGACTTATAAATATTTAAACTAGAAAAATACAAAATTAATCAAAACATTCAAAATTTTCTTCTAAAATAATTTTTAAAAAAATAATATTTTTTTAGAATTACATAATTTTTATTTTAGCATTTAAAAAATGAAGAAAGTTACCGATCAACAAGTGAAGGCATTAACAAAAAATGGATTCCTTCTCTTCACCATCATCTGGATCTTCTCCTAATTTCAATGCACAAGATTTGATGGATCAGCTTAAGGTTCAATTTGCTCAGGCTTATGCTGAAGAATTCTTAGAAACAGTGCGAGGGAAGTGCTTTGACAAACGTATCACTAAACCTGGTAGTAGTCTGAGTGGGGGCGAGGTCAGTTGCATCTCCAGGTGTGTGAAGCGTTACATTGAGGCCACTGGCATTGTTGGCAAATCTCTGTTTAGTAACCACTGAGAGCTCCGGTTATGAAGAAATCACTCACAACTGTGCTTGCAAAAATCTATGGAATTCTATTTGGAGTTAAAGGGCTAAACATTTTGTGTTGTGAGGAGTTTTCACTATAGATTTTCTCTAATTATGCATTCTGGTGGTATGAGGTTTGTTCTCATGATGAACATAATCCAATTGGTTTGGAAACTGTAGTTATTAATTCATGATTTGCAGCTTTGTTCCTTCAAAGAAAAAAAAGTGAAGGCATTAACCGATTATATAAATAGTGAGTTTTCGAAACTAAAAGATTTGACAAATTCATTCGATATGGTAAAGGATTCATTCCACAAAGTAGGGGACAAAATACTTTCACAAACAATCGACCAACTGTATTTTACAAACAATCGGCAAACTCTATACAATCTTAATCTGTTCTGGTATGAGATGATGATGTTGTCTAGAGGGAGAGGGATAGGATGTATACCATTTTTAATAAATCAACATTTCATTATGATAAAACTCTTGAATATAAGATATCGGGGTTTTTTATGGTCAGGCAGACCTTCGCATTGCCTGACAATAGGCCGTAAATATAAAAATTAACATATTTATTTCAATAAATTTTAAATATTAAAATAAAAAACGTAATTTAAAAAATATTATTCTATTTTTAAAAATATTTTAGAAGGTAAATTTGAATTTTTTTGATTAATAGTTATATTTTTTAATTTAAATATTCATATTACGAAAGGGCGATCGCCTTACCGCCCTGGCGACGCCCCATTGACATTCCACCATATGAATATTTAAATTAATAAAATACAGATATTAATAAAAAGAATTTAAATTTACCTTCTAAAATATTTTTATAACTAAAATAATATTTTCTAAGAATTAACAATTTTTCACTTTAGTATATTGAAATTTAACGGAATAAATATGTTAATTTTTTTATTTGACGCTTGTTGCCAGGCAGTACGAAGTCATGTCTGACCGTAGAAAGGTCCAAGACTATTTATTGATGAAGTGTGACGTAAATTACTATACTCAAATTTCTTCAGGTATCTATAATTACAAAAAATTATTATATATAAAATTTTAAATTTTCCTGAAATAAAATTCCACTATGTTCCCTTCTAATTCCGCCTTTTGAGATATTTTTCAATTACTTCACTTGCTTAGAAAATGAAAACTACTCATAGAAAACAAACCATGCATTAGCATTTAATGCATGTTGAAGATGGAACATAACATTTAAAATCGATCATTATAACGTAAGGAATAAGAAATTAGTCAGCAACAAACGACTTTACATAAAATAATGGTAGTGCACAGTAATAAGATTGAAGCTGGATATTTGGATTGTATATAGATGATGGAATGTTTCCACATGATTAGGAGAAAAAGAGATGAAATAAATTAACTCTTGCATCGAATAAGACATACTTAGCTTCAATTGGCTCTCTAGGAAGAAGACGCAACTAGCTACCAATCTGTTCATTGAACCGATTTTTAAACATATTTTTGGCCACTCAATCAATTACTTCTACACTAATCTACCCTTTAATCACAGTTCTTATACTCCTAACGTACTGAATCTTGGTGTTTCAGAGCGTGGTACATTACAAGTTTACCACGTCGGCGCCTAACAACGATCCATTGATATCCATCTTTGACAACGGTCCATTTTCATTCTTAAAAGCTATTGACGCGTTATTAGAAGTGGGTTGGGGAGCCAACAACACGTGATGGACCATGCCGGCCCTCAACAACGCTCCATTGATATCCGTCTAAATACCTTATTGTTGTGATTGTACGGTATTTCTCCATACGATCTAGATTACTTGGTATGTCATACATTTTCATTCTTACAAGGTGTTATCAAAAGGTTCAAAGTTTATAATATCGAATATATTAGTTATAACAAGACATACGTACGGTGGAGGAATCCTTTGGTGATACAAGACATGCATGTATGAACCTAAGTTTAGTCGTTGAGGACAGCTAAGATTGCATATTGAATCGAAGGTATAATCAAGGAAGGCTTAATTGCATACGTTTTGGGTGGGACTTGGGACTGGAGTACTTGTATGACTAGAAATTTCCCAGCAGACAACATAATCTATTTCGTTTTCTCTTCACAGAAATGATTGGACCTCGTAAAGGCGTGATTGTGTTGTGAGTTGTACATTGGAGTCATTGTAACGTCGGAGGAAAAATACATGTGTTGCTTAGATTTTGTTTAATTCGAATATTATTATCTGAACTGAATGAGTTGTCGATGAAAATGGAGTCTTCCACTTATTCGAAGGCGCTTAGTTATGGATGGTCAAACTGGCTTTCGGAGGCATTATTATAATAAATTAATAATAGCAGTACATGATGAGATTTATTATGTTTAGTATAGGCTATAAATCCAACAAAGAAGAAAAATATTATAGAATTGTGGGTGGCGCCTTGTTGGTTAGATAAATACGAATAACTTTGTAGTTTTTGGACCATTTCTAATGATACATCACAAAGAATTGTATTGTCGGACCTTGTTGTATGAATTAATGTTTATAATGGTGAAAATATTGGGGTAGGCATGACCATGAAACGTAATTGGTAATACACTTCACCTCTAATTAATTGATCGGAAGTTCGAATTGTTTTTATTGTTTAAAAAATAAATAAATTATAGAGGTATATATGAATGGTATGAGCGAACACCCTTCATAATCCTTATTTTAGAACTTTGAATTCTAAGCTTTTGAGGCTCGCATGCACAAGAAGTCGAGAACTGAGCAAACTAACTGTGCAAAGTTGGAATCCTATTATTGTGATATTTTTTAAATAAATAAAATTTATATTTATAAGTGTACTGGTTTATGAAATATCACTTAACTAGCGTCAAGTGAACACATCTCACATTTTTTCGATTTGCAATATACAAATCCTTTTGTCTGTGTGTACATTGTTCAATCCACGTGTAGTGTTGATAATTTCTTAAATTTAAATTGTCATCACGATGGAGCCGGAAATAAATTCTGTGCCATCCAAATAAAATAATAAACACACCATACACCACAAAGCTAGTTTAACTCGTTTGATGGATGATATTATACATAACTTTTGGATACAAAATGACGTGTTTCATGATATAACTCGTTCGGCAATTGCGTCGGTTTGGTGATAATTAAGTATTTAATTAGTAGCACTAATTAATTAGGATTCAACGAAGCCGTGTACAATCATCGCAATTTTCTTGGATAGTTTGACCTATCACTCCGATGAGTAGCATCATCCACCCAACTCAATATATAACCCCGTTCTCGGTGTAGGATAAACTTACACTAAACGACAACTTACCCGAATTATGATCGTGTGCAAAGGGATTAAGAACAATACAAAAGTTAGTGGAATAGTTGTTTTTTCATGAAAATTTTACCTTTTGATCGATAAATTTTTATGTATTGTCTGTAAATTTTTATTAGGATGTAAGGATTTTTACTTATAGTTTGTGAATTTTTATTTAGGGTATATGAATTTTTACGTTGTTTGTGAGTTTTTATTTAGGGTATATTGATTTAATGTAAAAAATGAAATTTTCATATCAGATAAAAAACCGCTCTTTCTCTAATCTATTTTTAATAATGATCACATTGGTCATCTCCCTCTATATGTATATAATACCTTCTCACCATTTGATGAGTTTTAGTATATGATGCATTTAACAATATTCATCTATTAACAATGAAGTACAGTTCAGACGCTTCAGCTCGAAGTAATAACTATGGGGAAAATTGACATATATTACAATTACATTGAACCCATAGAGATGTACTTTGAACCAATATAACGAATACATAAAGGACTTGAAAGATCATCATGACATTTATCACAAGGATAAATTCAATTCCTAAGATTCTCCCCACATTTTAATTTTGTTTATTTATGTTGGACGGTATATAACAAAGATTTTACTATATAATCATCGTGTCTATCCACCCAATACCAAGTCCATTGAGTGCGAGACACCATAATTTGAGCATTTTTAATCGGTCTATATGGTGTACGTGTCCTTGGATGTATATCCATGTATGGTTCTCGGTCCATGGCGCTTGTGTCCTCATGTTTCATATCAGGTTCACTTAAATTAATTTTCATTTGAATTTATAATAACATATAAAGATAACTCAATTGATTTTTAAAAACGAACACTATCAATTTAAACTTCAACATAAACCTATGAATTTGAGTCAGTCGTATTATGTATATACAATTTACCCAGTTTGCAATACTGACTCAAGGTCGGATGGAATTCGATGCTTTCACAGTAACATATATTGATCAATACGTGATATCTAGGATCATGTCCTTTTGGTTGGTTTCGAAAGGGGAGGGGTTGGTCGGACGCCAACATCAAAAATGACCACTAATACATTGTAGGCCGTGGATGGAAAAAGAGAAATCCATCCGAGTAATAGCTAGTTCGTAAGACATAGCTCAGTAAGGCGATGTCATACATTTTACTTAACTTGTCAACTTTCAAATTGCTGCATGAGTCCAAAGGTTTAACAAATGCACAAAATATCTAAATTATCGAATAAATCTAAGTTCATCTTACGTTCATGTATACTCCAAGTTATAAAATATCTACATTCTAACAAGTAGGTCAAGTAGTAATTGGACACTTGTAAATAAACCATTAAAAGCATGCAAGTAGAGCAATTGAGTGAGTCCTTGAAAGAGTGTTTTGGTGTATTACAATTGATATTTTCTAGTCAATTCAAGAACCACTTGAGAGTAGTTATTCGATTGGCCTAGTTAGCTAAAGCCACAACACAATTATCTGAACCACCACGCTCATGTTGTCACCTACTCATGATTTTGGTATTTTCTTCCATTACTATGCCTTTGAGGATTGCCACGTAGATTGGTATTATCCAACATGGCAATGTTTAATATATTTGATGAAGGACAAGTTGGAAAGTGACTATGAAAAAACGGATTACGACGACAGATGTGCAAAAGAGCCATTTTGTGCTTGGAAGGCGTTTCTGACATCGGAAGGCCGTTTTTATATTAGCAAATGACCTCTACTTTCTACCACTCCCTCATAAAATATACTTGACCTGAGCTTTATCCGTAGTCCCAGTCAGCTTCTTCCTGAACATAGAATATACGAACTTTAACTTTATGACTCATTGATGAGTTCGACAGGTAAACACTAAAATATCTAATACGCGATCGGTCGAATTAGGTATCTCACGACTTGTAAGGATAAAGATGGCTGATCCTGATGCATAATTGTACGATATATCTATGTCTGACAATAATAACAAGCACTTGACGAGGTTAGATTATAAATGCTCCTCATTCCATAGTCGTTAGTGTGTAGAGTGGAAATATACCAATTAACACACATTCTTACTGTGTACAAGTTCTTTTGGATGTCTATATGTATGAGCAAACACGTGAGGTTGGTTACATATGACTATCGAAATTTGGTAATCGAAAATTTATAAGATATTTGTGTTGTAGCCTTATGTTATTGATTTACATTTAATCAGATGTATGTAGTGGATAATAATTTGTCGACTTTTAAAAGACTTTTCTTTAAACGGTTAGAGAGTAACTCAACTTTTAAAGAACTTAATTGTCGTATAATCTGGAGACACTTTCCATACATGTATTCTGACTCTAGATGGTACCTATCCAGCCATGGCAGGGTTAGTAGTTATGTGGTTGTGTTTAAAGACACTGCTAATCACCAACTCAGAAAGGGATGTTCCAACTTCCAAGGAATATAGCCGAAAGAAGGGTAATTAGATATAGAAGTAGACAATTAACAGGGGTAGTTTCGGTGTTTTACTAAATCGGCACGATAAAATATCTCAACATTTTCCCACGAAATTGGCTAATTATTTGAACCACATCAACATTTATGTGGGAAGTAGATCAATCATCACATGTGAATTTCGTGTTCAGTTTTCAACCAATCCAAGCCAATTGCCAATATGGAATGCAAAACTATTAAAATTGAAAGTTGAAACTTAAACTCACACTTGTCTTGCATTTGTATTCTTCCTCCATGTTGACCTTTTCACTTTTTGTATAATCCCCGTGAATAATTTTATTGCTATGGAAGAAACGCGAAATTTTAAAAGCCGATCACATTGTAAAAAGTTAGCGTGTGAAGCTTCTTAAACTTACATTTACGACGACTATTGATGAATTTGGCTAATTAAGAATACTTTTTGTTTTGATACTAATTCTAGTACTCCAGATAGTATTCACATATTTAGGAGAAAGAGAATTATTGATGTTATTGTTTATAGAGCGGGAGAAAAATCATGCGATGAGGACCCATGTGGAAAACCTGATGGTAGCTTAGATCCCCTTTTCTTTTTATCATTTGGACTCAGGATGGATCATTTTAAATCGCCTTATATACTTTATAATTATTTTTTGGGATAATGAAAGTACACTCGAGTTCCAAAAAAAAGCCGATCACATTCTTATACAAGATCCATCCGTACTAAGATCCATCTGGAATCATATTAATATAAGTACATTCGTACATGATACTGTATTAGGTAATACATGAATATTAATTAATACAGTATGTACTTAAAATCTGAAAACAAAATTCTTATGGATTTAATTTCGAAGAAAATCTGACAAGAAAAAACCGGATAAGTTCAAATTAAACCATACATAGTCAAAAGGTAAAATTGTTAAAAGTATTTCTAAAATTAGAAGGAAGAAGCGGCGAAATATCAAAAAATAATTTTCCAGTCAAGATACTGTATAGTAAAATCATGAATTTGCCTCAAGCAGTCAAACACTGCAAATTAAAAAAAGCAAGAAATAAAATAATTTCCACCTAAGCTCGAGTCCACGTCATGTTCTAAGCTCATTTGCTATAAATAGAGCGCGTTGCTCATTGTGAACCCAACAAACACAAAGCTAAAACCATTTTCTCCTAAATTCTCTCACAAAACTCAACCAATTTCACAGAACTGAATCAATCATTCACAAGTCTCAAGAAGAATCATGGTTCAACTGAAGAAGAAACTCTCCGGCGAAATGAGGCTCAAATCGCTTCCTCCGTTCGCTGCCGGAGATATGCCTGAGCCCGATGTCTACGTCATCACCTCCGGTGGATTAAGGATTCCTGCTCACTCTAAGATACTGGTACTCATTCTAATAGCATGATTTGTATTCAATGCTTTTTGCAGGTGTAAATCAGATCGAACTGAACTCGAAGTTCGATCGTGAACACAATATTTATATAAATGACTAGATTCTAAACACCTCTCTCTGTAAGTTCGAACTGTAATAATATAAATGACTAGATTCTAAACACCTTTCTGTAAGTTCGAACACTGTATTAATTAGAGAATGATTTAGTGTGTTTGAATGAACTGATGGATTTGAGGTGTTTGTTTGCAGGCATCAGCTTCCCCGATTCTGGAGAGCATAATTGAGAGGCCGCAGAAGCGACGGAATGCCGACCGGAAGGTTCCGATGTTAGGTGTTCCGTCCGATGCCGTTTCTGCATTCATCCAGTTTTTGTATTCATCCAAGTAAGGTTTATTGTTTTGTTTGTGCTCCAGTGTTGTTTAATTAGTATTGAATTCGATGAGGTTACTTTTACTCTAGGAAAGTTCATGTTTTTGATTCATATGCTATGGAAATGGAATAATGGAATGATAGTGAAAAGTGAAAATGATTGGGAGTTTGAGTTGTGCATTGAGTTGATTAATTTTGCGAGAGAACGTCACTCAAGAGTGAATAACTGAATATGCCATATGGGTCTCGAAATATGCAATATGCACTGAGTTGATTACTTTGGCCTATTGAAATTGGCCTAGTCTCTTGCAAAAGTTTGTATAGTGAGAAAACTTGTTATATGCAAAATATGATAATTGTTGATTTTAGGATTTTTGTAATCGGACCATCTAATACAAGTTTTTACTAAAAGGTTACATAAGCTTAAAGAGCTTGGAAGCTTGCAAACAGAGATGTTTTTCTTAACCACAAGATTCTGTGGAGATTAAATTCATCCCTAAAATTGGAATGATGCATTTGAAGGCGATTAACGTGTAACGATAATTAGTTAATATAAAACAAGTTTTGAACCGCTAAACCAAGCAAGAATAGACAAATTGTGTTATAATATGAGCTGACAGAACCAATAATGAGTCTCACACGGCAAGTTTAGTATTGAATCTTCTTCCCAACTACAACCTGGGATTGAATTTGACCAATTAAGCTAGGGAATTAGATATTGATTTCTTGGCTGAAACATAAACAGTCAAGTTTACAATTCTTGTTAACGTGGCAACGTGTTTAATCATTTTTAATCATGTTGTATTATGGTATTCCGCCGCGTCTAGATAGTGACATTATAGGAAAGTTCGATTCTAAGCATGTAAATGACGAAAAGTATTCTTTCTTTCTGTGATCAGGTGTAGTGAAGAGCAGATGGACAAGTTTGCGATTCATTTGTTAGCGTTGTCCCACGTATACTCGGTACCTCAGCTGAAGCAGAGGTGTATAAAGGGTCTGGCTGAGAAACTGAGCCTTGATACTGTGGTGGATGTTCTTCAGCTGGCACGACTGTGCGATGCACCCGATCTTGACCTAAAGTGCATGAAATTGTTGTCTAGTAACTTTAGGTCTGTTGAGGAGACCGAGGGGTGGAAGTTCTTGCAGAAGAATGATCCTTATCTTGAGCTTGACATTTTGCAATTCATGGATGAAACCGAAACGGTATGTGATATAACCATCTTAAATGCTACCAAAAGTTATGATTTTACTTTCAGGATTGCTGATTTGATGCTAACTGTACTTTGATATTTTGAATGGAACAGAGGAAAAGCAGGACAAGGCGGCTTAGGGAAGAACAGGCTACATATGTACAACTGAGTGAAGCGATGGATTGTCTTGAGCATATATGCTCGGAAGGTTGCACTACTGTCGGACCGTATGACATGGATATGAGCCAGCACAAGGCTCCGTGTAGCAAGTTCAAGACTTGCCAGGGTATTCAGCTTCTTATTCACCATTTTGGTACTTGTAAGAAGAAGGTGAATGGGGGATGTGTTCGTTGTAAGCGTATGTGGCAGCTCTTCCGTTTACACTCTTCGATTTGTGATCGACCTGATGAATGCAAAGTTCCCCTATGCAGGTAACACACAATTATCTCTTTACAATTTTCTGATAAATTGGTGTGTTCTTTAGTTTGTTCAAAATCTTTTCAGCGGCATGACAATTAAGGTGGAAATGTTTCTTGAAAAGTTGATAAGTTTAGTGAACCCGCAGTTAAGTGTCGATCATGTATCCTTGGTGATAATAACCATAAGATAGCAAAAAACTGTGTCCATAAGTCGTGTTTTTTGATGAAACCAGGCTAAATATATCAATATCAATATTCGCAATCTGTTAACTTATTGTTTGCCTTTGCCTACCGCAAATGTATTATCATGTAATCAATGGGTGTGATAAAGCTGTTATTTTCTTGGTGAGTTGTGTTCATTTGGCAAACTTTGTACAAGAACTGACATAGGTCAAGCTGGCAATGTAGGGACATCATTTTTGCTTTGTTTCTTGATAACCAACGTGTCCGTTTTTCTCTCATCTAATTGATGTTTGGCTGTCATGTATCATGTATGAACGTTATATGCTAGATATTTTCATTCCTTGTCAACTGCTCAGCTAGCATTTTGTCATCAAAACAGAAAAATATCAAGGTCTTCTTGCTTGTTTCACTTCCTTTGTAACAATGAACCGTGCATCTAAATGCCATGTATTTGTTACAGAGAATTCAAGTTGAAGGCACAGACTGGTCGAAGAGGAAATGATCAGAGGTGGAAATTACTCGTGAAAAGGGTGGTATCTGCAAAAGTTATCGGTTCATTGGCGATTCAGAAGAGGAAGAGGGAAGAGGAACCAAGAATTGAAGTGGACTATGAAGGGATGAGAAGCTTCATTGCAGAATGTGTTTGAAAAGCAATTACTACATTAGGAATTTAGGATTAAGAAGAGTATGCTTGTTATTATTATTCCTTTTGGTACCAGGCTACACATGAGATGGGTAAATTTTGTAAAAGCTAGTTAATATTGGTGTAGCAGAGCAATATCACCCTCGTTTTAGGCATGTGGGTTTGGTAGCCTTAATGGAATAGGGCCCAAACTAGTTGATGGGCCCGAGAAGTTTTGTACATAAAAGTGTGATTCATCTATCACTCCTTTTATTTTATTTTTCCAATTTTAATTTGTTCATACATTCCATTTGTCCATGTCTATACTTATTATAATCTAACTAAAAAAAAAAGACTAACTGGTTGGAGAATTTAATAAAGTTAAGTTGTTGAAAAAAAAGCTATCAGCTAACTTTTCTGCTAACAATTGTATTTTCAGCTAGTTTTACTAAACATAGTCTATATAATTCTCCTACGCTAACTTTCAATACTTTATTTATGAATTTTGACCCAAAGAATTTGAGTTTTTCACAAAGCGGACAAAATCAATGAAATTCAAATCTAGGTCATGTATATGTGAATGTGTAATGCGTCCGTGTTTAAAGAAAAATTCAGCATGTCATTTACGTGTACTAATTCTAAACTCAACTTGGAATGAGTTGGCGAGTTGATAAAATGTGTAAACTCAAATTGAGTTTTAAAGTTTGTGTTTAATATTAAATTGTAATATTTTTATACATACTCCCTCTGTATCGTATGAAGTGATACTACATGGTTGCAGACTTGCAGTTATACATTACATACTAAGATGACGATGGCCTGAGAACCAAACATACACTTGATTATCATGGGTTGGCAACTTGGCATGTTATTTGTTGCTGCCCTTTTGTCTTTTGGTTCTCCTCTTTCGTATCAAAGAGCCAAGCACTTTCGGCGTTATTGCTGCACTTGCTAATTCTCATGTCCCTAAACATCACCAAAGGGACTCCACCACACTCAAATCAAATCAAGTCAAATCCATCATTTCCTTCGATCAAACTTTCTTCACCACTTTATTAAAACAATACTGAAAATGATAACTAAGTTAGTTGGCCAAATCGACTTGCTAATGTAATTGAATACGAATATTAAGGGGCTGATTGGTATATAATTTGAATGTGTATTTGAATGGATTTTGGTGAAATTGTGTTTGAAATGGAATTAAAATGGAGGTATTTTAAGTACTTTTTAAAGGTGGAACCAACTAACTGAAATAAAAAAGAAAGTAATTAAATATCCTTATATAATTTGTATTTAGAAAATTAGACGGTGACTTAAGAGTTGGAATGAGCCTCGAAAACCCCCTTCCCCGTATGAGGTAGGAAATGTCTTGGAAAGATGATCAACCTCCGTAAAATTTGGAATCTTAACTACTGTAAAAACTTCATAAAAGAATACTCAATAAAAGAATAAACTTTTGAGTGGTAAATCTATCTTTTAAATTTCGTGTAAATATTATTTCATATGTATATGAACCTTCTTGTTGGACAAAAAACGCCTCTAACTTGTCAAGTTTAATATTTAGTAATTTTATTCAATAAACATGACATTTAAGTTATGCATATTATTTTATTATAAAAATATACTTTTAGTACAAAACTCTACTTGAGAATAAACTCTTTATAAGAATATATTTTTTCAGTCCCGACGATATGATTGTATATAGATTTTTTCTGTGAAATGTGATTCATGGACCGGGGGGTATAGGGCCCTAAGCCCATCCTAGGTTACTTTGGCTCATACCATGACTAATCAATATATAGTCCCTTTGCTTGATCACCACAATTCGTGATAGTTCGATATGCTAATTCACATTAGGTCGAACACACAACTCGGCTGACCGAGCAGTCTGAGGCTACGCCATGTTTGTACTTATGAGGTCCAAAAACTTGCAAGAAGTTCAATTCTGAGTATTGCTTGGAGAGTCATATTGCAAATAAATGCCGGAAAGATTTTGAAAAAAGAAACCTGATGAAATACTGCAATGCATTGTTATGCATATCACCAAGACTTAAGGCCAGTGAATTGATACAAGAAGATAAATGATGAATTAATATAGCCTTAGTTTGAATGATTTGATGCTAGCTATACTTTTCCTTTGCCTCCAGGTGCATGTGCTTGCAATTAGTGATATTTATCCTTTCTTTGCTTCCCTTTGGTGACCAATACCACTGTTCTTAGCTCCCCTGTAGCAAGTGGCAATACTAGCAAGAGATACGACAAGATTTGGATCAATCTCGCTTCATTTGTCCGACTCGTAGCCACAGATGATCTCTTACTTTGTCATTTGCCAACCATTGCAGCTCGTTGCCTTTCGTCTTGAATAACAAGAGACAGCGGGCATCTGGTTCACTGAAGGCAAAGGGCTCACTGACAGTATTTGCTCTAGAAATACGATACCTTCAACATGAGGCCAGTTTTCCAAGTACTATACTCTAACACCCGTGCCTCTACCGCCTTATCTTGACCATCGACATAAAATTTTCCAATTCCTAGTTCCATCCACTTATTAGCTCCAGATTGGCCTGTCTTGGGTGGAATGTAAACAGTTTGAGCTCTGTCCTGAGCATGTCTATCGGCTTCCTCATGGAAAAAACTAATAACCATCTCAAGTAATTCATAGCCATTATAGATCATTCGCGGGAAAATGAGGCAGATAGTAGCTCATCTTGTGGCAGCAACAACTTAGCAATCATATCTTCACCCACTCCATAATCTTGCAGAGAATTCTTCTCCTCCGAATGCAATGCTGGGTCAAGGATGCTTTTGTTCCTATTCTCTAGGCCGCTTCTTGATTCAGTAAACTGATCTACTGCCTGGATAATGTCAGAATTAGACTCAACTCCATCATGTGGATTCGTACTTTTTATATCATTTTCTTCGACCCTGCAGTTTACCGTTGAGGTCTGAGGTGGAGGACATCTGGTTTCCGAGCCAAGTAACTCATGTAACAAGGACATATCGAAGTCAATGTCTCTACTATCTTCTTTCAGAGGTACCTTAATGGCTTCTTTAATTTAACTTCTGAAGGTTCATCTAAATAAGCAGATATTCGGATTGGAATCAATAGCATCCTAAATGAAGAATATCATACAGGCAACAAAGATAGTGGCATTTACAAGTTAAATGTATAAGTTCACGTTCTTATTGTTGGTATGTCCGGTCAGATTGTACTCGATGCACAGTGGAATTTCAAATTTTTTTAGACCAACATGATAATAGCAATTTAATGTGATTGAATAAACTGAAATCTTAATTTGATAGCAATTCCAGTTTGTAGATGTCAGCGTGCAACACAAGTTCCTGCTTCGTATAATCATCAACTTCGAGATCCTCTCCAAGCAAATCTCAATCCTCGTGCGAATTCAGACTGTTTATTTATCCTCAAACCTCGGTATCCACATGAATTTTTTTTACCAAAAAGAACGCTAGAATGTTCTTGTGTTTGGATATTGTAAAGTGCTTTAGAATAACAAATCAAATTATATCTTTCTATTTTGTCTCTAGTGATATTTTTTTGTGTAAAAAATTAAAATTTTACCAAGTACAATACTTTTACATATATCTCATCAAAATCATGTGCAAGGAAGAAGATACTGTTAATTATGGACATTATTACCAAAATCAAAACTGATGAGAAAGTGGGATGATGGGAACAGTACGTCCCCATCAGTTTTATCGTCTGGCGCGTGGCACAAAGCCCCGGGCCAGAACAAACCCAGGTTGGGCCGAAAATGGCCCAGCTTTCTCCTTGCTGCTTTGGTCCAACTTTTTCCTTCTTCCAATCCAGCTTAAATTATTGGACTAATTCTAAATTGGCCCAACTACAATACTTCATTTTAATTGTTCAAGTCCAATCAAACCAATTAAAATTATCTCGTATTATTTACAATAAAGAATATTCTTATATTATTTACAATAAATAATCTTTATCAACATCCCTTGATTTGGTAAAGTATTCTCAATATAGTGTGACCTATGCCTTATATATTAAGCACTAATCCAATTAAGTTCACCGTGAAACTCCTAGACAATTTACTGGACAATATTAATATATAAGGACGTTTGTGAGGATATACAAACCACCTATAATGTAAGGATCTAATGATGATACGGTCCTTTCATTCACGAAAACTCGAATAAGTCTAGAACTTGATTTCATGTCTGTTCCAATAACTTATTCAGTTCTTTCTCAATCTTGTCAGTTGATCCTCAATTATATTCAAACACCATTTTGAATACATCGTAATGCATTTGCCAATGACTAACGCTCAACCTAACTATGAAATGTAAAGTATTCTCTCAAATATCTATTGAGAGGAATGAATTCTATATTGGCTCAACTACTACTCCCATGTGCTCCGTGGTGTACCCAACACATGCCGTATATACCCCATTAGGAGTGCAAGCATTTGTCATGGTCAAAGTACACGACTTCACACATGTAGTAGTATTGACATCAAGTCAAAGGACTAATACATCACCTTACAAACCGATACTTCCATAGACATGAATAGAATTAACCAAATGGTTTCTCGACGGGTCTATCAACACACTCTAAGGTGTCCATGCATCCATCACCAAGTCTTTCGTAGTCGTGAAAGCTACAACATTCTCCAAGAATATAATGCAGATCACATGTCAATCTTTAACGTGTCATTAATATCTCAAATCTCAATGACACTCGACTGGGACTATTTTAGAACTTACGTTATGTCATCCAAGTTCTCACACACTTGAATGATAATCGCACAGTTCAAGAGAAATCTTATCGAATTATTCAAACAACCAAATAATTAATTCCACAAATACAATGTCAATAATAATATTATTAAATAATAATAAATTAAATGCGATCATAGTACATATTATTATTATAAATAGTTTTCTCCTGAACATACATAGTCTCACTTATAGCATTTGCATGTTTCAATGTAACAGCAGAAAATTCATTTCATATGTTCGAATAATTAAAAAGCATTCACTTTGGCACTGTGTAGAATATAGTATGCCAATTCCATAAACAAGTGATAATTGAAACAACATATGATCGTTGTCGACCAGTGTGACAAAGATTGAATAAAAATGTAAAAACTCACAAAGCTTCACTAATCAAGTGACTTTGGTTTTAAATTGACAGCACAGTTTTCTCCATAGATTTTGTTATCCTAGATAGCATATATGGTGGGATGCTTTGCTCATTTCTGAACAAATTAGATGGATCGACTTTGGTTTTCACACGAACCAATCGATTGAAGTTGTTCTTGAAGTAACTAATGCCCCATATGCTAGCTTGTTTGTAGCTCGTACTGCCTTCTAGATTATTTATACCCAGATCAAGATCCCTGTAATTTAAATACGCCGTCCTTGGAGAGTTGGACACATAGGGAGTCATGTAATGATAAAGCCTCTGAATCCAATCCATGAGCCTTTCCGAATCTGCAAGCTCCTCCCTAGTCCAATATACATAGTATTGGATCATGTACAAGTTACCTTCCCTATGAGGGAAAGGTGTTTCAGATTCTGCGAATTTGTTTATCATCCCACCATATGGACTCAACTGCAACTCAACATGGTTTTCAACTTGTTCCTCAAAGAACTTCCATAGCCCGTCAAGAACATGTTCTGGAATAGGTTTCCTGACAAAGTCGGACTTACCCTTAAAGTACCATACGTTTGGTTGAATTCTCTGCAGCAAGAGGTATTCGAGTGACTCATTTTTATCATGAGCCCAGAAAAAACCTTCAGACTCGATCCAACTCATTTCCGTGCAATCATGTTTCACAAGACCCAACTCTGGAAAAGTACGTTGCATTAAGGCTAATAGCTCATCAACTCTTCCAAGGTACAGAGAAGCGAAAAAGGCTTGCACTGTCTTCTTCCTTGTGGTAGTAGATGCCACACCTCTTAGGAAAAGTTTAAGTACAAGATTTTCATCCATCTTGTGTAAAACACTCTGCCATTTGTGTACTAGTTGAGTTGCGTTGACATGTTCCAGTGTTCTCGATACGTTGAAAACAGTCACAGTTTCAGGTACGACAACCAAGTTTACCTTAAACGCAACGACAATCCCAAAACTATTGCCTCCCCCACCTCTAATTGCCCAGAAGAGATCCTCACCCATTCCATTTCGCTCCAAAACGCGACCATTTGCGTCGATTATCCGTGCATCAATGATGTGATCAATCGCAAGCCCATGCTTACGAGATATCATACCATATCCCCCTCCACTAAAGTGTCCCCCGATGCCTACAGTTGGACAAATACCTACATATATATAGTAATATTTTAATGGTGAAATGCTACTGTATACAATCTTAGTGGGAAAAAACTTGATTATTCTAATTTTTTTTGGAAAAACTCAATATTAATTAGTTTAAATTAAAGGTTGGAGGTTACATTATACAGCTCCCACTAAATGGGAGACATTTACAAGAAAAAGTATCCCAGCTTAAAGAGACTAACGAATATAGTCCATATTGCAAGAGACCTTTATAAATATTTGAGTTTAAAAAGTCTCTTCCAAATTAATGGTAAAATTACAAAAGTGAAATTTCTTCTTAACTTGACTTTTGTTATTTTTTCACGGATTGTTTAATTTAAATTCGTCAAAAACAGATCAAGTCAAAACTAGATAATATAATGTAAAAACTAAACAATAGTGTAAAATTTGATATTATGTAAAAATGAGAAAATTCCTTTTATAAATGAGACATTACAATATACAAATTAGACAATATAGACAATTATTCTACGGCGAATGAAATTTTTGTACTAGTAATAAAACTAAACAAGATCATTTATAAAATTAGATACTATAAGAAAACTAGATAATATGTTGTAAAAACTAGACAATACATACTAAAAATTAAACTCAATATACATTTACAACATAAAAATATAATATGAAAAACTAGACAAATATTGATAAAAACTAAACAATAATATATGTTAAAATCTAAGACACACAATATATATATAAAAACTAGTAGATACACCACGGAAAAAATATACTATACGTAACATCCAAAAACAATAGCATAAAGCTAACCTTCCTCACATAAAAAAAATATAAAATACTCATTCACTATAATATTATACTAAAATTACTACTTTAAAACATTATACATACATATATTTTAGAATTAACACCAATGTGTTGAGAAAAATACATAAATGATCCCGTAATATAATGAGTATGGCACACGTAGTGTACATTACACTGCGTGCGCCATATACCCCCATACCTCGGAAGCATTAATGCCTTTTTATCCAATATCTCTCGTTTTTTATGCCTCATTGGTGCATTCCAAGAATTTTTGTTAAAAACTACTAACTTATATTATGTTATAATTTATATTTTAGATCATTAACAATCATTATTATTATTAGGGCTGAACATAGTATATGTAGACATGTATACCTGCTGGATAGGCAAGAGTGGCGCTTGCTTTGGCAATGCTGTAATACAATTCTCCAAGTGTTGCACCTGACTGAACCCATGCTGTATGGTCATTCTTATTGACGGATATGGCTCTGAAATTTGTCATGTCGATCATCACAAAGTGATCTTGAGGACCTAAGTATGAAAGTCCTTCATAGTCATGGCCGCCACTCCGAACCCTTAACAGAATGCCGAGTTGCTTCGAGCAACCAACGGCTGTTTGAATTTCGAATTCGTACTTTGGGGTGAGAATGAGCATAGCTCTGACAAGCTTGTGGCCTCCTGCCACTTCAGGTCGTAGGTTACGGATCCCGGATGTGTAGAAAGGAGTGTAGGAGGCATTATTTGGAGTGTAAATGTTGTTTAGTATTGAAGATGAGTTCGAAAACTGTATTAGACACTTGGTGAAACGACAAGCAGCACTACAGTTTTCATCATTGGATGAAGTCGAAGAAGAAGCTCCCAACACAAGAAGGAAGTTTGATGCTAGTAAAACACACAGAAAGAACACAGAATTCATTTTCTTACCACTTATGAATTGGTTCTTGCTAGCTAGTTTCCTCATTATATATATAGATTCCATACTCATCTACCACATATAAATTTGATCTCCTAATCTGAAGTTAGTAAACTGCACTGTTTAGTGTGGTTTAATTATGTGCATGATATGAGTACACGTAAATTAAATTAATAGGAATGCATGATTCTCGGACCATCATAAAATACGATGCATTCGTGTAAATAATTAATGATTATACATGTTATCGTATCCCAATTAAAGATTGAGTAAGCAATCAATTATATAGTTTTATAATAAAAAAAAACATTACGGTTTAAGACTTTAAGATTTAATTCTGTGCATGATACATGAGTACAAGTAAATTAATAGGAATGCATGATTCTTGGACCATCATATTTAATGAGCATTCGGGTAAATAATTAATGATTATATCATGTTATCGTATCTCAATTAAAGATTGAGTAAGCAATCAACTCTATAGTTTTATAATAAAAAAACACTTTTCATAATTTGAAAGTCCTGATAGTCATAAAAAAAATTCAACCGTATAATTATTATATAACAAAATCTTTTAAATATATAAAAATTTACAATTTAAACATAAAAATACATAATCAATATACAATATTATAATACTACCAAAACTTTTCCAAAAAACTGTAATTTTTATTATTGTATTTATAATAGGACATTTGACCACAATAATAGATTTGCAAGTTGGCCATTTTTGCCCAATCAAGATGTTTTGCATCATCACACTATATATCAGTTCATGTCCCACCATTTAAATGATGCCATGTGGCAGTTTTTGGCATAACATCCGTCCACGTCAGATTAACCCCTCTAGGCCTCTACATTACACTTCATTCATATAATGACTTATTTCATTAATTATTTTAGGGCGGATTGGTATATAATTTAAATGAATATTTAAATGAGTTATTATAAAATTATATATGATATGAGATTGAAATGATGGTGTTTAAAATGTATTTTAGGCCAAATCACTACTCATCGAGCCAAATGAACCGATTACAATTGGAAAACAAACCACCCCTAATTTTCTTACATCCTGATTTTCAATTTAATTTTTCTATTGCATGAGCACATTGCTTTACATATTTTTAATATACAAATTATATCATGGGTCTATTTAACTTGTTGCTTGTTTCTTATAATACACTAAAGGATTTAATTTTCATATGATAAAATATTGATAATGCATTTCAATTCTTTCTTATGTTATTTTTTTAATTATAATCAACTTTAATTACGAATTACTCTTTAAATATAATTACAGTAATTATTTAAGATATATAATATAATAATTTTTAGTATTAAATTATTATATTTGAATAGTAAGTCATGATTAATTTTAATTATGTTAACTAAAACAGTGAAATATAAATTTAGAACCTTTTACATTTACATGTCGATAGTTATAAACTCTTGTATGGACGGTATTTAAATTAAAATTGGACGGATATGGACATATATATTACATGTTTAGTTAAAATCTGGTGTGAGCTAATGACATGCACTAGTTAATTAAAATGCCACATGGTGTCCATTAATTGTTGGGACAGGCTTTGATTAGAAAATCCCAGCTGATTTTTGCACGTGACCCACATGAATTAGAAAAGGAAAATGTACTTGGTCATAGGTGCAACCAGCAAATTAAATGGAATGCATTGATACAGAAATCGTTTTTAGATTTCTCTTTTATTAATAGAAGATAAAATATAAAAAATATAACTTGTGAGTTTATAAATTAACGTATTTGTCTTTAAAAATATAGTACAATGCCTGATGCGTTTTTATACTTGACATGAAAATTCTTATATATAATTCGTGAACTAGTGAATTAATGCAACGGATAATTCACAATCTGATAAGGAGATTAAAAAAAAATAGACAGATTTTGATGAAATTTTAATTTTTATAAATTTATATATAAACTGAGTAATAACAATGTCTAAGAGCACTTATATAATGAAACCTAAGTTGCTGGAAATAAAATCCAATACAAAATGAATTCTAATAACTATTAAAAATTGTAAAAAGCGCCCAAAATTATAAAATTATTATTTTAAAATAGGAAATGACCTCATATCGTTCCAGGACGTTTTGGCTACATTTAAGGCCAATTTTTTAAGGTATTTAGTCTGCATGCAATTGTTATTGTTCAGTTTAACAGAGATCCAATTAACTGAAAAGAAGTGCCATTTTAGTTTCCCACACATTCAAAGAAGCTATGATCAAATGATCTGCTGCCTACATCTTTACAATGGAGGAAGGAGTGCCTTCTAAACATTTGACATCTATACGACTTGTGTCGAAACTAGGATCTACCTCCAGTACTTGTTTGACACAGAACTGAAACCCCATGAAAAATGCTTTAGATGCAAACTTGTGCTTGTCGACTTTCAGTTCATTCGAGTTCTTATACTCTTCCACTGCACTTGTAGCACGAGCCTCACAATCTTCATGTTTCCTTTCAACTTCTCTAATCTTTTCATCGGACTTGTTTTTCTCCTCTTGCCGATATTGATGAGCCTTTACTGCCTCAACTTTCAAAATTCGAACTTTTTTACTCAACTCCTCTAACTCAGAATCCTTTGCTGCAAGGGCAAGTTGAGCTTCAATCTCACTTTTAAGTAACTTCTGCTTCAGATCGTCGGCCTCCATGTACTTATGCTCAATCATTCTCTTCATGCTGTGAAAGATATTAACTAGCTACATTGAAAATAAAAAAAAAACTATCAACAAGATGTAATGATAAGATAAACTTGAAGTCAGATCTTCAAGTACAAGTATTACCTCAGATAAACGATTGAAGCCACCAGAAAATAGTTCATCGCGGGAAAATGAGGCAGGTAGTGACTCATCTTGTGGCAGCAACAGCTTAGCAATCATATCTTCACCCACTCCATAATCTTGCAGAGAATTCTCCTTCTCCGTATGCAATGCTGGGTCAAGGATGCTTTTGTTACCATTCTCTAGGCCGCTTCTTGATTCAGTAAACTGATCTACTGCCTGGATAACCTCAGAATTAGACTCAAGTCCATTATGTGGCTTCATTCTTTTTATATCATTTTCTTCGACTCTGAAGTTTAACGTTGATGTCTGAGGTGGAGGACATTTGGTTTCGGAGTCAAGTAACTCATGTAACAAGGACATATCAAGGTCAATGTCTCTACTGTCTTCTTTCTGAGGTACCTTAATGGCTTCATCAACTTCTGAAGGTTCATCTAAATAAGCAGATAATTCGGGTTGGAATCAATAGCATCCTAAATGAAGAATATCATACAGGCAACAAAGATAGTGGCATTTACTTGTAATAGTATCAATGAAACAGAACTATTTGCCAAGAAGGTTTCACATGACTCTGGAGACAGCAAGCAGTACAACAAGATTAGTTCATCAGATTTATTACCTCGACCAAAATAATGAGGAGGAAACGTCATTGGAAATTGCATGGAATCTACTTTAGGAGACTCAAATGGAACGAGATGATAGCCCCCTTTAGAAGAAAACGGAGAACCCCCAAAGGCCAGAGGCCGAAACTCGATACCTTCAACAATAAGGCCAGCCTTCCAGCTATTGTACTCCAGGATTCGTGCCTCAACCGCTTTATCTTGTCCATCGACATAGAAGTTTCCAATTTCAACTTCCATCCAGCCATCGGCTCTCCTTGCTGCAAATGATCCCAATTGAGCTCGGTTGTGTTGAAGGTACACAGAATGAGCTCTCTCTTGAGCATCTCTATCTGATTCCTCATCGAAAAAATTAACAACTGCCTCTACATTTTGCAGACCCTTAGACCACTCGGTTAATTTGAACACCAAGTACGCAGCATATGAAGTATCAGGTGATAACAATCGTGTTTTTATCCTGCCTCGGATGTCAAGACTTCTGCCGTAATGAAGAACAGTCACCTCAGAGAATCTGCACATAATTGCAACCATCATTATGGACTAGATTCAACTCGAAACCATGTGAAGTGATATTGATAGTTGCAATGAAAGAATGAAGACCTAGAATCGTCTCGAGTAGTCCAACCCCAAAATTGAGATGCAGTCCTCGTTAGAATCAGAAGTTGCCTTGCTCCTGCCATGTAACACATCTTTCCATTCCGCTCTTGAATAATATACTTCTGTTTCAAAGAAACCAAACACAATAATGCTATCACATGCAACAATCAGTGTTCGGCCCCAAAGAGAAAAAAACACAAGATTTTACCTGTTCATCTGGCAATAAGTCAAAAGGCTGGTCGAAAAACTCAAATGCTGTCTCGTTACGCTCAGACATGGATGTCAAACTAAGATCAGAGTCAGATGAACCGGAGCTGAGGCTACTGGGATTCCTGGAGTGACGACAAGCGGATTTGTTCCAGTCTTCTCTTTTGTTCACTGCTGAAACCAACCTTTCCCAGTTATCGTATACCGCAGGCATATTGCTAGTCAATCTGTCTAACCATATCACTCAATTTAGATCTGATCAGACTCCAAACCTGGTTGTTAGAACGAATTGTATTATTCTTCGAAAAAAAAAAAACAACTTGGACTATTCTGATTATCAACTTCACATTTTAGCACAAGTCAAATGCAACTAGTTTATGTATCACAACAGGCAAGTGGTTATAATCTCGGATATGAAGAGAATCTGCATTTCAATAACAGCCGTTCATTTGCACGGTCCAGTTTTGACTTCGTCGATGCAGTACATGACTCCACTAGAAATGTCTCGAGTTCGAGCTTTGTGAAGGTAAAATATCGTACATCCCGAGTCAGTCAAACGTAGCAGATGCACCTTCCCTGAACATGAAGTCATATTCAATTCCCAACTTGCCTATTTCAAACATACAGTATCATAGTTCTCATTGCAATTCGCAAACCAATTCAACAACAATATCTAATCTCATCAATGGCCGATCAAACCAACCCGGCACTCCGACCCGACTCCGATTCGCCCAAACCGGGCCTGGAATTCGCCCAATTCGCCGCCGGTTGCTTCTGGAGCGTCGAGCTGACTTACCAGAGGTTGCAGGGTGTGATGCAAACCGAAGTGGGCTACTCTCAGGGCCATGTCCATGACCCGACTTACCAACAGGTCTGTTCCGGATCCACCAAACACGCTGAAATTGTGCGGGTTCAGTTCGACCCGAATGTCTGCCCGTATTCTACTCTGCTTGATGTATTTTGGGATAAGCATGATCCTACCACTCTCAATCGCCAGGTATTGGTTTTCTCTTCGATTACGGCTTTGTTTCGAATTTCGTCAATTTTGCAGTTGAATGTTTGAGATTTGGTACATTTTGAGATGAATTTGGTATTGAATGTTTACGTGATTAATTGAGGTTTGATCTGTTTGAGAATTGCATTACTCGGATTTTTTTTTTACCCGAGATCGGTTTAGCAAAACTAGCTGATAAGCCGGATTATAAGTTAATCGGTTTTAGTGTCTTGTAGCAGAATCATAAAATGGATGTTTTGCAAGTATCTGCTTCTAGAAAAGAAGCTGAAATATATGTTTTTAGAGTATTCTGAGAAATATATGTTTTTAGAGTATTCTGAGGAATAGTTAGCAAACTGGAATCTCATTGATGATTTTTTGCAGGGAAATGATGTTGGGTCACAGTATAGATCGGGGATATACTATTACAACGAGACGCAAGCAAAGTTAGCGCAAGAGTCCTTGGAGGCAAAGCAAGCACAGTTTAAGGGTACAAAGATTGTGACTGAGATTCTCCCTGCGAAGAAGTTCTACAGGGCGGAAGAGTATCATCAGCAGTATTTGGAGAAGGGTGGAAGAAATGGTTCGAAGCAGTCAGCTCGTAAAGGCTGCAATGATCCGATTCGCTGCTATGGTTAATGGCCATTCGCGCAATGTTTATACGTTGCTTTGGGTAAGAGCTTGTTTCTATTCTGTTTTGAAGTATTTTATGTTCTGAGTTTCACTGTGTACCCGTCGAATAAATCATGGGGATGTTCTTGTGACAGTTAAGCATTCCTGAATTGTGATTTTGTGTTGTCTGATATGCAAATATTACTGATATATATATATGATAAAGATGTACTACTACTATTTATTTATCTCAATGTTCTATCACACTTTAGTTAATAACTGAATATTCTCCAAATTACACACCGAACTTCCAGTCGGTTCGGGTGGGAGTCTTCATTTGAATAGAAAAGAAATGCGATAAAGCAGTAATGTGTTCTAAAATCCAAATGCCTTGTTGCTTAAGGCTTAAAGCTCATCCTTGGGGGTGGTTTCGACTGGACCTGTGGGATTATCTGAGGATTTCTTGATAGGATAGGAAGCTTGCATTGCTATTCCACATTGCCCCTCCTTTTGCTTCGTTCCACGTTGCATCCTGATATAACCCTTTTCTCCCCATTCAGCCCCCCACGAATTCTTCACGATCCAGTATTTGGTCCCATCAAGAGTCGTCCCATAGCCCACGATAGCCACGCCGTGATCCAGCTCCGTTCCACATTCCCCATCAAACACTCCCTGTCACAGAAACTCTTTTTCAGGATGATTTCTCAAAACAGAATCTCCTTTCATACAAACATAAATGGTGTTGAAATTATATAACATATACATATATTGAATACCTCGGAATAGAACTGGAAATCGGAATCTCCAGCATCTATGGCCACTGATATGGGTTGGTTAGCTACTGCCTTCATCAGTGCGCCTTCGTCATTGGCTGGGACATCTTCATGTCCATCAATTGACACAACAGGACTGTTTTCCTGGAGAGAAAAAAAAAACTGTTAGTATCCAATCTGCATAATATCTGTTACATGAAGGATGTATGGTTTGGTTGGCATTTTTTTAACCTTCTTGGCATCACATCTTCCATCTCTAGCCAAGTAGGGATAGGATTTCTCTGTTGTAATACCGCCCTTCTTCTTAATGAAATCAAATGCCAAGTCCATTAGCCCTCCGTTGCAGCCTTGGTTTTCGCTAGTGTCACAATCAACAAGTTCTTGTTCTGATAGAGAAACCAAGTCTTTAGTCTTGATGTGGTTTATCCCCTCAACTGCTACCACGGTTGAAAATGCCCAGCAACTACCTGTTACAGTTCAAAAGCTTATCAGAATCTATAAATTACCTTACTGCGACAAGGCTCTCTGGTAAGTTTATTAGTCTTGAAATCGGATAATTAATTAACAAGTCAAGTTGCAGTATCTTACCACACTGGCCTTGATCTTTGATAGGGGTAACAGACCCTGTCTTTCTCCAATCAACAGATGTTGGAAGACTATCTATATTCTGATACATAAACGTTTTGCTTGCCCTCGAAGCTCCCTGGAGCATCCGGTTATGCTTGATCTTTGAACCTGCATACGCACTCTTGAATTCATGGCTGGTCATATCAGCAAACTTGTTGAGTTTCAACTTGTAAGGCTTGTCCTTCTTGTTTACATTGTGGACATGAAGAGCATTGGCCTTAAAGACATTAAAGCGTGTATGCTTTTCACCGATGCTTCTAGAAACCGTGTGGTGGCTCCTCCACCTTTCATACATACGCCATAAGCTTTCTTCTGTCTCTAACTCTTTCTCATGGAAATCGAAACTCTCCCCGAGACGAAGAATCAGAGCCAGAGAAAGAACAACTAGAAATACTCTCTTCATGTTTTAAATGTTTTGGTGATTGAATGTATGCTGTTTGCTGGATGAGATGTGAATTGTTGAAAGCTGGAGAGGTTTATATAGATGAAGGAAATATGAGCTAACAAATGATAAAGATGATTATATCCTTTTATGGGCCAAAGAATGATTATTGTCAAGAAGATAGGTATGGCAATTATAAGGAGGAACCAAACTATTTCTTGGGATATGAAACTTTGAAATTCAAGAAACAGAACAGAGCATGCTTCTTATAACAAGTTTGGTTTCACTTTCAAGTTTCAACCATATCCCTAAAACCATAAAAGAGGGAAAAAGGACACTCTTGAAAGCCAATTATGTGTGTAACAATGTGAATAGAATCACTAGAGTAGAAATGATGTAAAAGTAACCACCCCGAATCAGGTTTTAGCTTTGCGAATTCGAAAAACATTGATGCGAGAGTCATCCCGTGTTAGTATTAACGTGTCGCGGATAGAATAAAAAGAAAATACATTGTAAAGTAAGCTGCGTGAAGGTTCCATGCATAACACGTTAGAGAGTAGTGATTCGAGGGAAAGTTGATTTTATGTGATGCAAGCATTGGTTAGGTCGTTAGAGAGCGTGACACGATTTGTTGCAAGTTGTGAAGTTTTGGATCATCATTTTATGGAAATGCTCTATTTGCTAATATTAGTACTTCAAGTAGTTAAATGTTGTAATATATTCTGACTAGCTCATTAGTTTGATGATAGTTAAAATTATATTTAAACTCTATTTAATAAAAGTAACTGATAGTTGAATAACTAACTGATAGGTGATTATGCAAATTTTTTTTTCAACAAGCTAACTTGATTACCTTCTCAAATCAGCTAATTTGTTTGAAAATTTGCGCGGGCACGTAACGACCTTCTTATTAAAAAAGCTCATGGAGCTGAAAAAGTAGTGGTAAAAAGAGTCCTAGTAGCTTAAAAGGTAGCTGGTCAGACAACTTTTTTTCCAACAAACTAACTTGATTAGCTTCGTATACCAACTAGCTTGTTTAAGAAGCCTTGCGCTTCAGATTTTTATTAAAAAAAACTCAAATTAGCGAAAAATACTGAACAGTGTGGAGGTCACGATCACACACGATCACAACTAATGTGAAAAGTTACTCTATATGGGTTTTTGAGAAATTACCGTATCATCGAGTTTTGCCACGTAAACGTAATCAATAATGGAAGGAAATATGGTATACATGGTAACTTGAGGAGTGTACACAAGAAGTCTATTTCTTGATGGAGTGGCAACAATTATGAATAGAGTTTCTGGAGGTTTTGGGTATCTTGGGAAGCAATGTCTATAATGAGTGAGTTGTAGAATTAGAGTCATTTATGTGGTTTCAATGTTGTATTCCTATCAAGGAAGAAATTATCTTCTCATTTCGTTCCATCATGCTTTTGCTCATGTGGTCACACATGGGAATTCTTCTGCGTGCAAGTTATTGCCCTTAAATCTCTGTTTTTGTAAAAGTGAACAAAATATGAAGCTAAAAGAGAACAAAAGTCTCAGAAACATAAAGATGAACAACACTGCAGAAGGGAACAGGAAACCGAGTAAATGGACGAGTTAGCTAGCAGTTGGATTCACTTCGGCATTGTATAATTTCAATTGTAAATTGTAGTTTGTTTTAGTTGTTGTATAGGTTGTTAACACATGTACATAAGCCTTTGATCAATACGGATAGCAAGCGGTAGATTAGGAAGTTCTGAATCAAGGAACTACAACTATATATATATCTGTAGATATTTTACATTTCAGCTGCTAATGTACTTATCTCAATCATTTGAGTGATTCTCAAGCTATCAATAAGAAAATCAGTTATTTACATTGTTGTTCTGCACTTTATACATTGCTCAATCATCATCATCACCGTCTTCGTTGTTCATCATCTTCAACATTGCTGCAAGTTTACTGAACTTCAATATATCTTCCGTTGTTTCAATTCTCTGTTATGGTATCAGAGCACTAGGTTGAGCTTCTGGTCGATTTGATTCACCAATCTACATTTGATTGATTCACTCGGACTGTTTTTCATTCGATCACATTTAACATTGATTAACATAGTCTATTGATTCAATCGAAGAACATATACAAATTGTTCAGTTGAGGATTTGATAATTCGATCGCGTTCAGCTGATATTCATTGATAGATTGAACTAGTTAATCAACTACAGTATTGTTACATAGCTAAGATTTGTGTTGATTGAGCTGAATATCGATTTAGTTGATAAAATTTCTCTGAAACTGCGCAATTTTTGTCTACAATATCATTATTTGACAGTTGAATCATAATTCATTCAGGAAAATTGCATTCATTTGTCTTCTTCACCTGATACTGATTGTTCATCATAAAATCATATCGGAATTTTTTTCAGTTAATACATGTTGTTCAACACATATAGGTTCATATTTTGATAATTTCAAACTGTCACTTATCGATTCCATATTTCAGAAGAATTTTCAACATCTGAGTAAGGAAAATGACAACAAATGAGAATCACAATGAGTCACATGTTCATGTCAACATGGATAAGGAACTGGATCATACCAATCCAGATAGTCCTTACCATTTGTTCCCTCATGACACTGCTACATCGGGCTCCATTAAGAACATTTTGAAAGGTACTAATTACATATGCTGGAGGCGTGATATGGCTTTATCTCTGTCAATCAGAAACAAACTAGGCTTTGTTGATGGTACTTACAATATGCCTTTGATTGAGAGTTCTATGTATCTGCCTTGGTTAATATGTAACAATCTCATACTTTCATGGCTTCACAACTCCATGATTGATGAAGTGAAGGTTACTATAGCGTGTGTATGCTAAGGATGTATGGGATAAACTAGAGGCAAGATACTCTCAGACTAACAATGTAAGGATTTATGAACTGCAGTTAGCACTTAGTCAATTTGTAGGGTTCACAATCTGTGATGGAGTACTTTACTAAGTTGTCAAGTCTCTGGGAAGAGCTCCATATGCACAGGCTACCTCCCAGCAGTGAATGGTGCACATGTGGGCGCTGCACATGCCCAAATCTCACTAATGCTGCTAAAATCAGTGAAATTGATCAAGTGTTTCAGTTTCTTATGGGTTTAGGTGAATCTTATGATGGCATAAGAGGGCAAATTATCATGCAGGTGCCTATACCTTCCCTTGAGAGAGCTTATTCCATCATCCATACTGAAGAACGTCAGAAGAATTCAAGACACAATGTATCAAACTATGGTGGTAGTCACTCTACTTATCACATGCGCCAGAACATACCACCACAACAGTTCAAGAGAAAAGGAAAGGATTTGAGAGGTTGTAGTCATTGTGGCTTCACTAATCACACTATGGAGAACATACCACCACAACAGTTCAAGAGAAAAGGAAAGGATTTGAGAGGTTGTAGTCACTGTGGCTTCACTAATCACACGATGGATAAATGCTATAAGCTTATAGGTTTTCCCAGTGATTTTAAGTTTACCAAGACACCTACTTATGCCAGAGGAAACTATGGTCAATCAACTGGTTCTTCTACTAACAATTCTCAGTTTTCTCAGTTCAAATGCTCCCAAGCCTCATTATGCTAACACTATAGCTAGCACTTCTTCTTTAGACATGAGCAATTAGTACAACATGCTAAAATCACAGGTGAATCAACTCATGAAAATGCTTGAACAAGGAGTGAATCAGCCTACTGCTCAAAATGGTGGTTCTATTTCACAGGATCAACATGCTGAGGAAGGAGATTCAGCTGCTACATATCATACCATGGGAGGTAAATATACTTGTTCTTACTCTGCTGATATAGTATGTTCAACTTCTCATAATCTGCACAAATTTTTCATTATAGATTCAGGTGCTACAAATCATGTCATATGTAACCCTGATCTTTTCACTTCACATGTTGTGCATGTTAATTCTTCAGTTCAATTGCCTGATGGATCAAAACTAGTTGTTACAAAAACAGGCAATGTTCATATTTCAAATTACATAACTCTTGAAAATGTTTTGTATGTTCCAAGTTTTACAGTTAACTTGATTTCAGTCACTCAAATCACCAAAACAAGGTTATTTCACTTTATTTTTAATCTCTGTTTGTATTGAGTATTAAGCAACTATCTAGTCTTACATTTCATAAGAATAAATCTCAAATAGATGAAGTGTTTTCAAGTGCTCAGCAAAATAACTCACAGTCTGCAGTTCATGCTACTACTATGCTCACTTCCAGTCAACTTTGGCATTCAAGATTAGGCCATCCATCCTATCAAATGATGAAACTCATTGATTGTTGTAATGTAGATTGCAAAAATACTGAAGATTGTACTATCTGTTTAAGAGCTAAACATAGAAAACTATCATTTCCTATTAGCACTTCTGTAACAAACTCAATTTTTTCTTTGATTCATGCTGATGTTTGGGGTCCATATTCAATGTGTTCTCTCAATGGTCACAAATATTTTCTTACTTTGGTGGATGATTACTCTAAATATACTTGGATTCACGTATTCACCAGCAAGTCTGAAGTTCAATCAATTTTATTGAATTTTATCACTCTCATTTGAAACTCAGTTCAAAACAAGAATTAAACAGCTCAGAACTGATAATGGTTCTGAATTTCTTGTTCTTTCTTCTCATTTAAAAACCTTGGGAATCATTCATCAAACTAGTTGTGTATATACACCACAACAAAATGGAGTGGTAGAGCGCAAACACCAACATTTGTTGAACATAGCAAGAGCTCTCATGTTTCAGTCTTGTTTACCTTTGAAGTTTTGGGGAGATGTTGTACTTACTGCAACATATCTCATTAATAGAACACCATCACCATTATTAGATAATATTACTCCATTTCAGAAGTTCCACAATAAGCTACCTGATTATAATTTTTTGAAAACATTTGGTTCACTTTGTTATGCTTCTACACATTCACATTTAAGAACAAAGTTTGATCAAAGATCCATTGCATGTGTCTTCATTGGTTATCCACCTCATACTAAAGGATATAAACTTTATGTTCTTAATACTCACAAAGTTATAATCTCTAAAGATGTTTATTTTCTTGAACATATCTATCCATACTCAGATAAGAACATGAAACTACCTTCTGCAGAAACATATATTCTTCCATTCATGGATATTCCACAAAGAATGCCTCAATCAGGTATCTCAATTGATACTCCACTCCACAGTCTATCACCTGATTATAGTAGTTCTTCACATGATATTATCAGTTCTTCACCAGATAATGGCAATTTTTCACCTGATTTCATCAGTTCTTCACCTGATATTATCAGCTCTTCACCTGAGCATAATAGTTCTTCTCTGATCATTCTTCTCTCATGGTGTATCCCCAAATCTAAGATCTTTTTCTACCAGCAAAATTCAAAGATTATCATCATACAATCACTCACAAACCTCTTCAGCCCATCCTATAAAGTATATAAATTATAGAGGTAGATGTACACCAAGAGTACTTCATTATGAGGTATACTTTGCTAATAGAGTAGGAGCTTTTTACTTAGTACATTAGATCTTACACTTGAGAAGAAAAGATTTCTTACATAAGATATAAGAGATAGTACCTGAGTTAACTTAATATTTTACCCTAAGAGAAGAGAGTTACTTGCATGATTAGAATTTACCTGAGTTGTTGAATCAAAATACGGGACTCAAGTCATCGATCATTTTGTCATCAGCCAATTGTTTTCGGGTGGGTCGATTCAACGATGTAAACTTTTCTAACTACATCTCTTATCATCATTTATCACCATCTGATTCAGCTTTCTCTGCTAATATTGTTGTCATTTCTGAACCAACAAGCTATTCACATGCTATTAAATCACCTGAATGGACTAAAGCCATCAATGCAGAGTTACAAGCTTTGGAGGATAATCATACATACATACATACATA
>JAYMSP010000387.1:0-54457 GCA_036897095.1 Plantago elongata | reverse complement strand
CCCCCCGCGTCAAGGTGAAGATGGATGTTATGCAGATTCATCTTGGACTTGAATAGTGTGAACAAATGTTGCCCCAATGGTTTAGTTAAAATGTCTGCAACATTTTGATCAGAAGGAATATTTATCAACTGAAGAGCTTTGGACTGCAACTTTTCCCTGATGAAATGATAATCAACATCTATATGTTTGGTCTTGTTATGGAACCCTGGATTATGTGCCAAACAATAGACTGACTTGGAGTCTGTATAGAGAACCGGTGGAGATGCAGAAGAAACATGTAAATTTGCTAACAAATAGATCAACCACTGCAACTCACAAGTTGTATATGCAATAGTTCTATACTCAGCTTCTGCAGAAGATTTACTCACTATGGGTTGCTTCTTAGATTTCCATGACACAAGAGAATCACCCAAGTATATAGAATAACCAGTAATACTTCTTCTTGTCTCCAGGCATCTTGCCCAATCACTATCAGCATATCCTCTCAATACAAGATCTGATTTAGCAGATAAGAAAATGCCTGTCCTGGAGTAGCTTTGAATTATCTCAATAGTCAGTGTGCATCAGACAAATGTCCTTGAGTGGGTTTGGCCATGTATTGAGAAAGTGTTTGTAGACTGTAGGCAATGTCAGGTCTGGTAAAGGTGAGATACATCAGGCCCCCAATGAATCTCATGTAGGAAGATGGATCCTCTAACAAAGTTGTATTGCATACAAAACCTTGTAGTGAGTCCATGGGAGTATTAGTAGTCCTGCAACCAAGATAACCTGTGTCAGTGAGAATGTCTAAACAATACTTTTATTGAGTTTACAAACTCTACCATCATTACAATATCTAGGTGGAGGAGACATGTAAACTTCCTCATCAAGATTACCATGCAAGAAAGCAGTGTTAATATCAAGCTGATGTAAATGCCAAGCTTTAACATCTGCTAATGCCAATAGAACCCGAACAGTGGTGACCTTTGTCACAGTGCTAAAAGTATCAAAATAATAAAGCCTAGGTTACTGAGTATAACCTTTGGCAACAAACCTAGCCTTGTACCTCTCAATAGTCCCATCATAGTTGTATTTAATCTTATATACCCATTTACAACCAATACAAGTCTTATTGATGGGTAAAGGAGTTAAAGTCCAAGTGTCTGCATTTTCAAGGGCAATTAACTCTTTAGTCATGGCATCCCGCCATTCAGGTTGAGAAGCAGCCTGCTTGTAAGTCCTAGGTTCAGTAATAGTGGAAATAGCTGCTGTAAAAGCTGCATAAGTTTTATTTAAAAATGTGACAGATAAAAATTGAGAAATAGGATATGAAACTCCCCGATGTGATGAGTTGGCCCAAGTATTTTGACTGTTGTACCTAATTGATTGGTGGAACATGAGGTTCTAAAATGGGACTAGTCTCAGGAATGATCACTTGTTCATCAAGAACCTGTTGAGTCAAGTAATTCTCTGAAAAATTGCCAGAACAAACATCAGTAGTAGTGTCAAGAGAAAGATGATCATTTATGTGAGAATCATTAGAAGATATATCTGATGACTGAATAGTAGAAAGATCAGGTGAACTGGGAATAGGAGAATCATTATTAGTGTGGTGATTAACATCATCAATAACAACAGTGGGAGGAGAAGGCAAAATATCATCATAAAAAGGAAATTCAACTGGAGAAGAAGTCTGAGAATCATTAGTAGAGGAAGTAATGTTGTGATGAGGGAAAATATTTTCATAAAGAAAAACATTTATGAAAAATGAGAACTTTATTACTAGTAATGTCAAATAACTTGTAACCCTTAATGCCAAGAGGGTAACTAATGAAATGCATTTATGAGCTCTAGAATCAAATTTCTTCCTGTGAGAGACAAGTGTACTAGCATAGGCAAGACAATCAAAACTTTTGAGAAGAAAATAGTCAGGATCAGTTTGATAAAGCATAAAGAAAGGAGATTTGTTGTTTAAAACAGGAGTGGGGAGCCTATTTATGATATGCACAACAATAGAGATACAATCAGTCCAGAAATGCAAGGGAAATTTGGACTGAAACATCAAGGTTCTAGCAACTTGAAGGATGTGTTGATGCTTTCTTTCTACAAGACCATTCTGCTGAGGGGTCTCCATACAAGAGGTTTGATGTAAAATACCAGTAGAATGATAAAACTCATGCAGTAAAAATTCAGTGCCATTTTCAGATCTTAAACATTTGATTTTCTTGTTAAATTGAGTAAGAACCATGTTGTAAAAATGTTGAATAAAATATTTCACTTATGATTTGTATTTGAGTAAATATACCCATGTACATCTACTAAATTCATCTACAATGGTGAGAAAGAATTTATGACCTTGATAAGAAGGTATAGCAAAAGGGCCCCATACATCACAATGGATCAAATCAAATATAGAAGTGCTGGTTGTACTACTAATAGGAAATTGAAGTTTCTTTTGTTTAACAAGTGACAAAGATCACAGGGATTAATTGAAGTTTCTTTTGTTTCAGTACAGATATTTGTTGAATACATTTGTGTGATGTATGGCCAAACCTTGTATGCCATAGTAAAGATGAGTTTACATGGGAAATATTGTGAGATGATTTTACAGATGAAAGCTAATCTACTAAAGTACAAGAATCAGAAGGAAAATGGATAGTTGACAAGTTTAGCTGACATAGGCCTCTAGTGGCTCTAACAGTAGTGATCACATTCAAAGTTTGTTTGTCCCGTAAAATACAATCATCATCATGAAAGATTGCTCTACAGTGAGAGTGTTTATCAAGGTGAGAGATAGATAATAAATTGTAAGTAAAGGCAGGAACAAATAATACATTGTAAAGAGCGATACTATTAGTGAGTTTAACATCACCTCTCAAAGTAGCAGTAGTGAAATGATTATTGGGAAGACTAATAAGTGGTGAAATAGGGTTGGGTTTGGAGATGAAAATAGTATCATCACATATCATATGGTCACCGGTACCAGAATGAATAATCCACAAATGCTTATGTTTAGTGCAAATGGCATTAAGACAGAATTGTGAACTTGAACCTCCAGTGGCATCTATAGTGGCCTTAGAGACAGCTGCATCAGTATGGTTGGCCTGTTCAGGTGAAGTAGTTGAAGCTCCATGGTTGGGAGAGTGTTGTGGATAGTCATTTATGGTAAACTCCATGAACTGAGTGAACATGTCTCGTGTAAACATAGGATGCAAACCATTTTGATTGTGAGAAGACTGAATGGTAGAGTGATTAGCAGAGGGGGTGTTTTTTCCTTGTGCCGCGAGGACCTCTCCAGCCAGGTGGGTAGCCAATGATTTAAAATCACTTGTCAGCAGTATGGTTCGCAAAACCACAATAAGTGCATTTTGGTTTCTTCTTATTACCAGAACTACCCATGTATCTTGGAGGGTTGGCATAATTTTGCACTTATTGTCCAGAAGGAGTATGAGAAGCTTGCATAGCCGTAATGTCAGTAGGTGTAGGATTGGTGTGAAAGACCTCTATGACTCCTCTTATAGGAAAATAGAATAGACTTTGGGTAAGGGAGGCAAGGGAGTATGAAGTAAAAGTTGGCTGGGAATGTGACTATATGTGTCATCAAAACCATCAAGAAACTCAATGACATCATCAGAGTCATGCAGTTGGGCTATAAGGCGAGCACCACAAGTGCAATCAATAGCAGAGGTTCCACACTTACAACGCATAACAGGCCTGTAACTCAAATATTATTCCCAGACTGACTTAAATTGATTGTAATACTCAGTAACAATCATGGATCCTTTATGCAGAGAACTGAGGGAACATTTTTAAGTGAAATACACGAGTACCATCACACCTAGTATAACGCATTTCCAAATCATTCCAGGCTTCTTGAGGGGTTTTGCAATAGAGTAAACATTTTTTAATCGATTTATCAATCGAATTCATGATCCATCCTAGAACCAAGTCATTAGCAAAAATATAAGCAGCATAGAGCAAGGGCTCTTTATCGACATCAGGTATGACGAGTGTGCCATTGATGAAACTAGATTTATTTTTTACACTAAAAGCCATTTTGACAGAGTGACTTCAAGAAACAAAATTATCACCAGTAAACATTTCAAAAACGACTTGTAAACCAGGATGATCAGAAGGATGTAAGTAAAATGGATGGGAAGGAACCTCCCATTTTTGAGTAGTTGAAGACGTTGATTCCGTCATTGATGCAGGAATTGTTGCTTCGAAGAAAACGGTTATTGAAAACCGATTGCAGAGAAACCGTCGTAGAAACGGGCGAAGAGAACCAGAGTGATCGGCGACGAGGAACCGATGAAGAATGTGGAAGAGAGATTATCAGAATCGAGTGAATCAAGTGAACAAAACTGACGTTTTGATCAAAGAAACTGATACCATATCAAGAAACTATATCTTCAATATAACCAACATTGATTCAAGCATGAAAGGCTTGATCAGTGTTTTGGAATTACAAGTATGAGAGTGTTTGTGAAAATGAATGAAATTGGAGAGATCAAAATATACAACTATTTTAGTTCATTTATACAAATAATGAGTAACTAACTCATAAGCAGTTAACTCAACTAACTAACTAAATTGTAGTTAGATCAACTCTTTTTGAAATTGAGAAGGGAAAATGTCAATTTCGCGCATAGATTTTCTGAATAGCGCAACTCTTTTGTATTATTGACTCCAGATTCGTTAGCCATTGGATCGTTGCCATATTTTTTCAGCGTACTAACGACACATTTTTGTTGACCCTCACCGGAGAGATCGTCGTTTTGATCTATGAGGCATCGGGATTCTGCTGTTGAAGGTAAATTTTATTTATTTTATTAAATTATTCATTCGTATTATACTGTACTTTATGATATTGAAATGCTTGATAATATCCCTTGAAGTGAATATGTGAAACAATTAAAAATTCAAGATAAGGCTTAAGCTATATATTTGTTCACTATTATCGAGGAGAAAGATTAAAATGTCGAATGCCTTACCATAAAGATCTAATGATCTTATCTTTTATCATATAACCACCCGAAGTGGTATAACAATCGATGGTTGTTAAAATATATGTCCAAAGACATATAACGGACCATGATAAAACATTATGGATCAAATATATATATTCTAGCTTTGTTAGCTAGTCAAACTGAATATCCACCTATATGGGGAGGATGGTGATCTGAGTTTACTCTTAGTTTTAGTTTGATTATCACTTATTGTGGTGATTATATTTCTAAACTATAGTATTGATACTATAAGTGAATAGTATATGAGTAATTATTTCCAACCTGGAGTTGGTTTCAACACACTATTTTATACCACAAATTCAAGACATTCTGAGATGACTTTTTTGATCATACTCTCTTGGTTACACTATTGCGACCTGAAGTTCGTAATCTCCTAAAGGTTCAAAGACATAGATGGATTATTACAATTGAGTGAAGTATTACTCAATAAAATGTGACGTATGATATTGAATTATCATGGTAATGTCACCAAGCACATAAAATATTCTTCAACCTGAAGTTGAAAGGACAACGAAGCGCAGCTTTGTTGGTAAGACGCTTCACCTCCAACCAATAGTCGGAGGTTCAAGTCATCCTTTAGCCGTTTCAAAAAAAAAAAAAAAACTGAAGTTGAAATAAGTGTATATGTGATATTATAATTTCTAGTGACACAAGAAATATTCAGTTGAGATAATTATTTAAAAATTGAGCATTTTGTCTCAAAAGAAGCTTGTCATATATTGTGAGTAATGGATGATTGAAATGATCTCCCAACTTGAAGTTGGAATCATATGTCATTCTCCTAAAAACACAATTTCTTATTAGTGCTCTCGAAGTAGCAATCATGTGCATATTATGGATCTTGAAGACCACTATCAATTTGCAATGCATGTGGCAAAAATACAACCCTAGCTCACAAGAACAATATTTGATCTCGTAGATCATTGTTCATACATTTTTTATATGTTGATGAATTTATTTGCAAAGAATTTCATCATGTATTACGAAAATTTAATAAAGTTGCACAATGAGCTAATACGAAGATGGTATGGACATGAAGCAAAGATATCTAAGGTGCATCTATTATCACACCACAAATTGGTGACTGAAATAAAGTTTTAAAACTTTAATTGCATTATCATTATCAATTTCTAAAAGTTGATTCTTCTCATTCCCTGAAGTGAATGTAAACATTTTGCTATATACATCCATAGCTTTACCAAAAGTGAGCATGAAATAGATCCCATCAACCTCAAGTTGAGAGAAATATATGAATGATCAAATAAATCTCAACCTGAAGTTTTAGAAACATATGAAGTTCTTGAATATTACTTTTCCAACTTGATGTTGAAAGCAATGGAAGAGCTTGCCACTACTAGTGTATAAAATCATAAGTGACAAATTATTTATATATGCATAAAAAATTCACCAAAACGTATAATTATACATAAATGACTTGATGCTTTTACCACCTGAAGTGCGAATCTTACTAGAATATATCAATTGTTCAAGTAGTTTCTACATATAAATGAAGCCTCAAAAGGGAGTTCATGCTCTAGAAGAGTAAATACATTGAAGAATATTGTGTTCCAGAAAAACACATATTATAATTACTCCTTGGAGTAATTAATGACTATATGTCTTGCCAAATAAAAAGGAGACAATGATTCGTTCTTTTATGTCACAGAATCATGTTTGATGTGACAAATTAGGCCATCCGGTTACAACTTAACCATTTTTGTGAAACCTGAAGTTTCGATATACAAAATACAATTACGTGTTGAAAGCTTTCTCGTGTTGTCATTCGATTGTATCAGTGCAAGACACAACATGGAGTAAGCATGAAAATTGAGATCTTGAAAATGAGCAATATTACACTCGTCAAGTTGATAAGATTGATACAATATAAGTAACCAGAAGTCTACATGTATCTTTCAATTGTTTTACAATTAAAGATATTGAGTAAATTAATTGATCTCTAATTTGAGGGAAAAATTATTTTCAGCACAAGAAAATCCAATTGTACTAATATATTGACTCCCTATCATCATGCTCCCCGCAGAGAACTAATGCTTGAAGCATACAAAAGTTGTATGAGTACATCAAATTCTAAGCTGGACATTATATTATCATGAGCCCTAATTTTTCCAGCTTAGGGGAGGAAGAACATGAATAAGCTGGTAAAAATAAATTCGTAGAGCAAATTGATCCCATAAATTTGAGAGTTCATACTTGAACTAAAGTTTCAGCTTCATGTCACTATATCAAGATATGTTCGAGCATAATATTCTATGATTTGAATGTTAACCTGCTATGACCCTATTTTGAGGCGTACAGAGTTACAAATCGAGTATAGAATGCCATGTCTTGGACATTGAGATATCTTGCCTATTGTACAAATGATTTATCACTTTAGTGAAATACGGTTTAAATGGCAAAATAAGGCAGTTGATAGTACTTTTGAAGAGTAATGTATGTCATAAAAGACATAGATTTCTGAACTATAATAGATGGTCTATATTAAATGAAATGGTAGCTACAAAAAATATTCAGATATCAATTATCAGTACTGACTTGAAAAATCTAAGAAAGAGATTTGAAATACTAGTATACATGGAACCGATATATTTTATACGCATATGCAAAATCGATGGACATAAATTATTGGACATGCAAATGGGGATCTTACATGTAAGTCCATTTCGTTGATATCATGACATGATGATGATGATGATGATGATAAAAATGAGCTCATGGACCATAAGTCCTTTTGATTGACGAATTCGAAATACGTACGGTACCGTTGCATTATCGAGTCAAATTTCATGTGCATTTAGATTATTAAACAATGCATCATAATATATTTATTCTTGCATAGTTTGCATTATTTATTTATTTTCTAGAATTCTTAGTTATCATGTTGCATACTCACATGGTTATTATTATAGTGTGAATGTTATCACTCATACACAACCCTTAGGTTGTGCACATGAATAGTGACTGGTTTGACTTACAAGTCATATGATTTGAGAAGTTCAATGAGGAGAAATCACATCTCCGACAGTTTGTCCCAGAAGGAGACTAAAAATATCTTGTTAGCAAACATGGATTGGATTAGAACAATTATCAATACTCGTGAAGAGTAGTATTGGTAATACCAATGATAGCTCAACTTGTATTTTGAGCATGCAAAGAATATTTTCAAATATGACCTTGAGATTGACATGGTCCAGATGTACCTTAATTAATTCTTAAGTAAGAATTTATATTCTTAAAGGTTGAATTGACAAAAAATTTACATTTCCTTACTGTACCTCCTGAAGAAGGCATGTATCTTGTCAAATGAAGATGAAAATTGCAAAGCAATAAGTACATTTGCGTATTCTATGAGCAATTGTTGCACTCTTTTTCCTTTGCTAGGTTATTATCCCATTTGATTTCTCCTATTAAAGTTTTTAATGAGGCAACTGTAATCACACATATGGTTATCTCCATATCTCAATGATTGTGACATATTTTGCAAAGACAATGTCTATAACTTCATAGTTATCTTTACCATTAAATATGTGATGAAGATTAGAACTCATTTCCTTGTGACAAAATCTTTTGCAAAGTTTTCAAAGAGAACACTATATTCTATTAAAGAATAGTGCTCAAGACGTTCTTCTCATGAAGATGAATTTATATGGACAATTTTTGTGTTCTTATTCTAACCATTCAGAAACTTTCGAGGACTTATGTGATGAACAATATATGGAGGGATATTCGTGGCACATTGAAGATAATTCAAATAAATGACGAATGAAGTTCACAATGAAGTGGTTTAAGTTCAACATATAATGTTGATATTATGGATTAACAAATTGTTCAAAAGACAATATGAACATGGTGGAAATAGATCAAATGATGCACTCATGAGGGGGAGTAACTACGCATTGTACTCTTTTCTTTGACTAAGGTTTTTCCCGCTGAATTTTTCTTGGCAAGGTTTTTAACAAGGCAGTATTACCAAAGCGTATTTTTAGTTAATAAGAATGGTGTACTCTTTTTCCTTCACTAAATTTTTTCCCACTCGAACTTTGCTAGTAAGGTTTTAACGAGGCACGCTCTCAAGTCAATGGCCATTCAAGGGGGAGTGCTATGAAATAAAATGATAATGAATGTCCATTATCTCCTCCACTACCCCACTACTATCCCTTATTCATTTAGGGTCAAAGACCACCAATTATATTCATTTTTAACTCTTGTAAGTTACAAGAGCAATTGATCACCTCACTAATTGTATGCTTTAATATAAGAATAACTATCCTTCTAGTAGCCTATATAAGCAGTGGTTTTTGTGACAATGTTATTAATGTTGGTGTTTTTCTTATATATAAAAATGAATTATGTTAACAACATAAACGTTTTAATAATACGGATGAACAATATAAATCTGTAAATTTCTCGGAGATATGATCCTTTATTGTGAGGGTAATTTTTCCTTCGACTGGCTTGGCTCTATCACTATTTATGTGTGAGGGTATATGTTGAAATTTTATCATACCAAATAACTTGTAAATGGATCCATTGTACTTTCATTTTGGTGTCCTGATTATATGAGATTTTGTTGTAAAATAAACAATTACAACTTGGTTATCACAAGAGAAAAATATCTATGAGGAATAGATCAAATTAACGTAACAAGAACGGGGAAAGATATATAATTGTCATGTCAAGTAAGTATTATAGTTTTACTCCTGATTTATGACAGTTGCACTCTCATAATGTGAAAGCTACCATATGTAAGTAAATATATTTACATTTGAATCCTTAAGCAAGGCCAAAAAGGATGATATGACTCACGCAAAATCTTAGTTTGCATCCATATGCACTATGGGTTCCCGGGTCCCACCTAAATTGAACATCTAAAAATTGAAGACACAATCGTCTCTCATGTGAAGTACTACTATGTTTTTGAGTCTCACCAAATATTACATATTTTATCTATTTATACTTATACTATCATACATTTTATTTTTACTATATTTTACATTTACATACGTTCACCTTCATACATTTTATACGTATACTATCATACATCTAAAAATTGAAGACGCAATCGTCTCTCATGTGAAGTACTACTATGTTTTCGAGTCTCACCAAATAGTACATATTTTATCTATTTATACTTATACTATCATACATTTTATTTTTATTATATTTTACATTCATATACGTTCACCTTCATACATTTTATACGTATACTATCATACATCTATGTACGTATACTATCATACATTTTAATTTTATCATATTTTACATTTATATATATATTATTTTTAAAATATTACATCTTAAACTTCATATCGACAATTAAATCACACATAACATTTTAGTAACACATTTTATTTATTTTAGAAGTACACATCCTAATAGTGTTTGTCGAAAGTCTTAGAACTAAAATACAAATATTAGCTGCATGAAACGTCCAAAATTTGAGTGCTACCCCGCCCCACCCTAACAAACATATCAGCTCAGCTCATTTCTAGCTCATTTTCTCAAAAGCTCATAGGAATCTATGCCAAACATCAAGCATATCAACTTCTCATCATTAACTCATTAGATGTAGACTTGCCGTCATAATTCATTAATTCCCTCAAGCATCTCGAGACTTGTTACTCTCCTTCATAAATTAGCTCTATTTCTTGAATCAAAGATTAATACAAACTTTCTTCAAGAAATGGAGCAAGGAAGGCATTTGCTATGGGCTAAAAGTTCGAAACCCGATGGAAGCCCTTATCTTCTTGCACCACCACCACCACCAACACCAGTAAGTACATACGGCGATTCATGGGAAGAACAAGCTTTTGCAGAAGATGCAGCAGGGGTGCTAGGAGGATGTGTTTGGCCACCAAGATCTTATTCTTGCAGCTTTTGTAGAAGAGAGTTTAGGTCGGCTCAAGCGTTAGGGGGTCACATGAATGTTCATAGAAGAGATAGGGCAAGATTGAAGCAGTCTCCGATTACTAGTCCTCCTCCTCCTCCAGCTCAAGTTGTTCCTCATCATCAAAATCATGTTGTAAATGTTCATCATGTGTCCTTTGATGCAAATCCGTACTCACCGCAAAATTTTGTTTATAACAACCCTAGTTCTGAAATTAGGGTTTCATCTCCACCCACAATACATAGAGAGGAAAAGAACTCAACCCTTTCATTCTTTTCTCCTATTTTTCAAACGAACCATGCCAGCCATACAATTCAATCAACCCCACCATCTTGGTCAAGCTTTATTAGCAAGAAGAGAGATCGGTTTGGTTTGAATTTGGTCAGGGATAACCTAGAGAAGGAAGCAACAAGTTTGTTGACCGACTCAAGGGCTGAAAAGGATGACTGTGTCACGGAAGATCACTTGTCGGTGAACTTGAATTTTGTTGTTTGTGAAGCAAAAGCGAAGGCCTCGTATGATGAGGAAGTTGCTAGTTTCAAGAGGAGGAAGATAGAAGCAAATCCCTTAAGTTTGTTGCCAAATTTGAGTGGACTGGAAAACTGTATCCTTGTCCATCAATCAGAAGATTTGGATCTTGAGCTAAGACTTGGTGCTCCAAAGGTGAAGTAAAGTTTGGATAGCACAATTGATGCATGTTAAACTTACGAATTAAGATTGGCTTCTTTTGTACTTTGATCTTACAGCTTCCAAAAACCGGGTCATCCTCTTCTCTCACCTAATAGTTTCCGGATAGATACCAATGTGCGTTTCTTCAATTGCTTGAATAGTATTCTGATTAGAGTCTTGCATTTACCCTGTCGGACTGTAATAGTTTGACATTCAATATAAATATCTCAAAGCGTGTGAAATTTCAAGTCCATAGACCTAGCTCTGTATCAAAAATGCTACAGATCTTGTGCATGTAGATCTTCACATAGTACTGGTGTGAATTATGATATAACAGTTTGATTTGCCAGTATCCTGATTATGCTTGTCATATAGTATATCTAAAGAATGCATAATATTTGAATTATATTAGACCCTGCAGATGATAGTAGCTAAAGCTATATAGAATTTTTGCAGAATTAAAATTAACTCCTAGCTAAGAGTCTATGCAAATGTATGCTTGGTATGAACTATGAAGTTGGTAAATGGTGACATACTCTGCCCAGAACATATACGGATTGATTATCCATGATATGGCATTATTAAGGCCTGAAATGCAGAAGAACACAGATTATCCACAGATATAATCATATCAAGGTATCACGAATTCAAGAGTAAACGCGTTGATGTGAATGATAATGATAACGTTGCCAGGATCGATGTTCTTGATGAGATGCAGAAGGTTGGATGTCTTCATTTAGCAATGCCTATATCAAGAAACAAGCTTACTTTGGCATTTTGATAGATGTTATGCCACATTTTATCATCACTTCATATCATTCAACCGATGTCAATTAATTGCATGAGTAGCTACATTTGGCACTTCATTAATAAGTACCAAGTTTTGCTTTCTTTCCTTAACTTTGATTGTTACATCAACCAGTTCTCGATCTCTATGATCTCTTGTCGTGATCTAATTAAAATGTGGATATATTTAGTACATATGAATGTTATGGACTACTACATTTAGTTATCACTAAATAGTACAATTTCAAGGTCCAATTAGTTTTAAACCTTGGTATTCATTGTTTCTTGATAAGCACGAGCCGAGATTTAATGTCTTAAGGTGTCAAATTATATATATTTGTAATTGTAATTTGCAATTATTTTAGAGGTTGATGACGAAATCTTAAATAATCAAAAGTATTATGCGTAGTAAAATTTTATTTTGAAATTTTTAGGGGACGCCATACCCCCTACCCCTATGTACACCCTAAATCCGCCCATTACATCCACACCGGTATTACTGAAATATCCTCAACTGGGGTTTCCATAGAAAATGAACGTATAAAAAAGAAAACAGACTGAGAATTGCATGGATTGCAGTGAGCACCATTTCCCATTCAGTAACTGATCACTGACAATAATATTCTAGCATTACTATCAGTCTATCACTGATCATCAACTTTCATCCATCTTAAGAACCAAAAAAGGAAAAAGAAAAATAAAAAACAAGTAGCTAACAATGAAGCCAGTCAGTGAGAACAAGTCAGATACAACACAACATGGATTCCCTTTTTACTTGGTAGTATTATGATCGAATCGAACAGAGTCAGATCTGTTTGGCAAAAATCCATACACTTGCCTTCCCTACAATCACTTTTTCCCATCTTTCCCAATCCTTCCAAAACTGCCACCAACTACAAGAGAATCAATCCATTTAACTATTACACGATACATAACATATCATAACATATACCATTAATTAATTATATTTATATTTAATTAATAAAATAAATTATTGGAAACATACTCTTATCAATTAAATCATTTATGTTTTTCAACATTAATATTTTTATATACACATCTTTACCTAGAGACGACATATATTACCAATAAAACTACCCATGTTAACCAAAACGTCTATGTTAAAGTTCTATTATAATATGTGAAAACACCAATTAATGTGGATAAAATCGATATTCTCATTAATAACATTGATAATTCATCTTAACAATATGGGTCATTCTCTACATAAATATATTTAGTTTAATAATGTTGATAATTAGTAATAGAGCTAATATTGATTTTCTTAATTATAGTATAGATCAATCTGTACTTTCGTATAAAATTTTATTTTTTTAAACTGAGAACTTATCGAGTAGTTCAGTTGAAATTTTAAACTCTAAATTACCCATATTTGTGTACTTTGTTAACTACTTCAATTCTCAAAGAGAATATTATTGCATCATGTAAATAGGCGCTAACTACGCGTCTTTTGTTTCTTTCCCTGTTGTTTATTACAGGAAGAATAATATTAAACAATCAATTATTGTAATAGAGAGAGAATAAAGAATATTCACAAATTCCCAGAGGTCTTTAAACCCTAACCCTACTTATATCCATTAATTACGTTGCTAGCTGTCTGTAAATAATTACTGATGTCTTAACATAGTAGTGTGTGATTGACTCAATATGGATTAGGATTTCGGCTAGGATTAGCTAGCTAATTAAGTTTTCTAATACTTGATTTGTGATAACGATGTCACAACAGTGCACCTAGGGCTTAGCTAGCCAAGAAAATTTGATGAATTTAATGTTAGCTTGTGAACACAATGTTGAATTAATTTTGTATCTTTTCTTATTCTATTACTAATTAATAAGTTACGATACATCCTTCGGACATAGTTCTTCATGAAGATTATATAACACGTTAATTTCTTTGGTGCGTTTGGATAAGAAGGAAGTCTGTAAATGACAATAAAGTAGCTAAAGGGTCACTTTTAAACTTATAAAAAGCCTCATGAGTGTTGAGATATACATAATTTAATTTGACTATTGATTTTAGATTTCAACATGAATAGACACACAATTTCAATTTCTACTTGTACCAATATATTCACTTGTTGAGTCTTTTGAAAAGGTTGAAATGTGCATGAAGTCAATGTCAAAATATATAAAAAGATAAATTGATCAAGTCTATTTATGACCTTGCACTTATAATGAGTTGAAATTCTATATATTATAATAGACACTGAGATTTTGTTCAATGGTATTAGAGAACATAGCCTATAACATGATAGGAATAAATTATCTTAAAGTTCCATAATCATTAACCTAGTCACACGCGAATCGAGCAGAGCTTTAACACAGTTCGTGGGATAGAAAAAGAAAACCCAAATGAAGCTCATAGAATTATTTTCGAGTTATAGATTTAACGAGTTTTTCCTTTGAACTTAAATATTTGATGATACAAATTAATTATCCCAGTGTAAAATCCAGAAGGAATACATAATTAATTGTGTTAACTTATATATCATCATTACCCAACAAATTAATATACATCTCCATATCTATGACTCTTGATTTTTGAACTGGAACTCTGGAAGTAAGGTAGAATACAGAGTTTCAACACAAGAGTAGCTTTGTCTCTAGCCTCCCTCGTCCAGTTGTACATACTTGTTCCACATCTTGATCACTTTGATTAATACTAATATTAACATGGGAAAACACATTATCACAAGTACTTTGCTTTTGTCGAAGTCCAGTACATGCAAATGTTGTCTTGATTAGGATAATTAATTTAAATTACTAATCTTAATAATTAGTTACTACAAGTTCTAGTACCAATTAAGTGCAGAGAGATTTAGTGGAAGGAGTTGTTGAAGGAGAGAGTAGTAGAGTACAAAGAAGCTCACATGGTTCATCAGATCTCTGCTTTAAATATATGTATAGAGACATGTATAAAATAACTACAATTAATATTTTATTATTACTGGACTAGAATTTAGTGAAAGGAATGGGTAGTAATTCTTGCTACTCTTTTTGGAGCCTTTGCTAGTACCAAAATATTCACTAGAGAATATTTGTTTTATACTTACATGAATTCTAACCATTATTGGTTCAAGAATTTAGAATATTGTGTTTTGTACTAGTAGTAGTAGTTTATAATTCATTCTATGTGACAGCTGTGGGTATATTTGCCATCGGATATACAATACAATACTCCTTCGGCCAGTAGGATATTAATTAATATTATCAGATCATTACTCTTATAATCATAAACTAAAACTAATCAGGCCAATAATTTTCCAATTTTGTTTTTTTTCCTTCTCTGTCCTGTTACATTTCATAAGTGTGAAATTTGTCAGATATAATGAAAGTGTTATTGGGTCGAAATTGGGAAATATATATAACTCAGCTTAAGTTTCGGGTTTGAAATTTGTTTCAGAAAACTCAACTCCTTGGCTAAGGTATATATATTCTAATATGATTTATAAATAGGTTTTTGGCTTATTTATGGTGTTTTAGGTTTAACTTGTAGGAAAAAATAAACTTCCAAGTCACTTTTCAATTTGAAAATGTTAAGGAATGGGTCAAATTAAATCTTTTTTCCGAGTTTGACAAACATTTTAATCATTCAATCTTGAGTTAATTGTATCACAAATTCACAATTAAGTGGAGATGGGCTTATCTGAAATGATGTAGAAATCAAATTTTCCCCGGGTACTTGGTATGTTAAGGCCCATTTCATGATTACAGTGTTATGGCCTGTTCCTTTTGTTTTAGGGCCGAAAGACAACCTAAGGCTCATTTGGAAAAGACCAATAAAGCCTAGTCCGGCGACCCGAAGAGCAAAATGGATAGAAAGCGAATTACAAATTCATAATAGAGATAAGTTTTAAAAAACAGATTACATTAAAAAAAATACTTATTATTTAACTCAAAAAATAATGTTAGTAAAACATTGAAATCAAAATAAATAGTTATTGACCGGAATAATTATTACCATTCAATCTATTGCATGTCACATATTCAATTCGATCTAAATTCAGCCATCTAGAAACACGTTGAAGAATGTAGCCAACCATTATTGCGGCCTCCATCATTTGAGTTCAATTAAAATTGAAAAGGAGTGAGTATTATTTGTGTTATTGTTACAAACTTCATAAATAATTATATATATAACTGGCACCTCGAATTTAAAATTCTAGCCTCGTTTCATTTTTTAGCTCACTTTTTAATTTGAAGATTTCGTCTCTTTTGAATTTTTGGTCAGGTCACAAGTATATTTCACAGGTATAATATTAGTAGTTGCTTACTGTTTAAAAAATAAATTAACCGTTGCTTTATATTCCAGGTAAATATATATTATAATTCATATATATATACTGAATATATTTCGCATATATTTATTAATTTTTAATCATAATACAACATTTCATGTATATGATCAATAATTAAGAACGAAACTACCGTGCGCCTAACTAATTACAAAAAAACATTACATTATCCACAAATTACAAAAATTGTCATTTTAACGTATGATGTTTCCGGAAGGCATAAGGTGGTGCAGTGGAATGAAGTAGAAATGGTAAGGAGGAGGTGCAGAAATCGATTTCTGGTTAACGCATAATATAGTTTAGAAGTAAATATGTGTTGGTATATGACTAAATTTAGAAGTAAAGATGTATTAATATATGACTAAAATAGTTGTACTCTTAACCGTTTAGAAAAAAACCGGTATGATGTTTACGATTACCAAGGATTACTAGCTAACGTAAGTGGTTAAAATTAGGCCAGGTGTACATATATGATCGATTGATCATTGCGGTTTACTCCCTTTAACACACATGCAGCGTGAGGTCATGAATGTACAATTCAATTAGTAGAGTAATTAACACCAAGCGCATGCAATTAACTCAACTTGCTGAATCCTCAATCTCTCCTGCTTCCATGTGTGTGTTTGCTTCTTCACAGGCTATCAGTATCAGGCATAATCTTTGACTTTTTTTTTGTTAGTTTAATAATCAATCTATTGTAGTATAACGGACAATGATGACTACCCATAGTAATTTTGCATATCCGATTTTTGTATATATTGTATAGAAATATAATATATGTTTTCTTTTATTTGCACATGATCGCATACGTTGGTTGGTCAGTGGTTTCTCGGTTCAATCTACTTAGTTAAATTTATGTGTCTATTCGAATTCACCACCCAAGGAATATCTATAGCTATGTTGTTACACATAATAAAAAATTATGCTAATGATTTCAGCATTAAAATTAAAGATTCACTTGTCACAATTCAACTTTCGGAAACAATAAACTGTACATATATAGCTTAATTTGGAGCTAGTTAATATGGGGTCTAAAGTTCCTTCTCCAAAATAAATCATACGAGTTTCAAAATGCTGGGATACCGACACACCGTACATATCTTATCAATGGACACCTTATTTAAAGATGATTATTGTTGTTTCATCTCGTCTCAAGTAAAAGTCGATATTAATATTTTATAGAAATATTAACTTTGTATAATTAATAATCATTCATTTATTGATTTGTTATTATAACTTAGCTATTAATTTTTTAATAATTTTAAGGTAACTCATTATATTAGGTGTTTGTATGTATAAAGATGGTGTATGATTATCCATTGAATGAGAATACAAGTTGCTCACTTTACATTATTATATATATTGAAGACATTGAACTCATTTTACAGGAACTTTTGTGCATGTACAAAAGACTCAAAAGTAAATTTCCATTCTTACTTTGATATTTTGGATTTAGAGCAAATGTCAATATACTAAAATGCAAACTCAAACTATATGAAATGCGAATTCCCTACCCGTATCTAGACCTGATGGTCTTGATGTAAATGTGAAATTCGATTTAAAACAATTCGACCCAAATCTAAAATTACCACAATTAAAAATACGAGAATGATTCGAAACCCGTTTCGAATCTAAAAATGAACTGAAATTGTAATATCCGAAAATTACCCGAAACACAAATTGACCCAGTGAATTTAAAATAACCCGATCCCAAGCGATCAGATTAGAACGATCTGAATAGACCCTATCCGGAATGATCCAAATTAGAATTTACCTGAAATCACCCGACCCAAAATGACCTGAGTTTAGAATTGATCCGATCCCGAAAAGACCCGAATCCAAATTGACCCAAACCAATCGGTCCAAAATGAACCGAATTAGAATTGACCTAAATTCATCCGACCAACACTCATCCGATCAGAAGTGACTCGAATCACCTGACTCGTACTAATCAAAGTGAAGTAATGTAAAATCAATAATAAAAAATCAGTGCACAATCAACTATTATAGTGAAAATACTTGGTCAACAACAAATAACTATCATATGCATTTTCAATATATGTCTCACAAAATAAAAGGTTATACACTTATACTAATAACTAGAAAAGATACACCACACTAAGCGCGGTGCCGATAAATTTTATAAATTAATTACTATATTCACATGTATAACCATATTTGATGTGACATACATAAACTATATACATTTTTTTTTTACATATTATATTCTGAGATTGATACTTTTTCAGTGCAGAGTCCTGAAAAATCGTCTTTAACAAATTTAATTAAACAAAGAAAAGAAAAATATGAAAATGTTGACAACATTTTCAGTAACGATATTTCAAATCCATTAAAGAATAGAAAATTAATAATGAACGGTTGTAATTTGATCGAGAAGTGGCAATTTTACATAAAAGATTTAAACATAAATATAAATATATTTATGATTTTAATAAAGCAATGTATATAGAATATTATTGAAGAGAAAGTTTAAGGCACATAGGAGATGCCTTTTGAAATACTTGATGTAGAAATAGATCCAATATTTTGTGCCTTATTGCAACTGATTTCTAAAATAACGAGAGCTAGTATTGAGACTACAAGAGCTCCAACCAAATGTTGAACAAACTGAAAAATGGACAATTTTCATCATAATGGGGGTTTTTAGTTTGAGTAATCTAATCAATTCATATACACACCTAGAGTTTTATAGTCGCGATAAGGTGCAGGTGAGTCGGAGTGTGATCCGAAGACACACAATGGTTTATACGGAAACAACAACTGGATGGACGAAGGGTTGCCTGTGGTGTAAGCGTAAAAACAATTGAAATGACATTTTTTAGTAACTGGTTGCTGGAAAATTGAAAAAAAACACTAAACAAGTTGCAAAAGTGAAATGACACTTTAACATGACAATATATAACATATTTTAATAGCCGGTTGCAAGAGAATAGAAAAGAATTGTTAAATAATTTGCAAAGGCGAAATGACACTTTTACAAGTAAAATGACATTTTCGAAGTCCATTAGGAGACTTATTATATTGTTTAAAAATGACACTTTTGAAAATTAGGAGACTTATTATATTGCTTAAAAAATGACACGTCTCGTCAAGTTACTCAATGTAAAACCGAGTCAGGATGAAACAAACTATATAAACAATGTAGATGAAATGATACGATACGATACAAAATGACATGAAGAATTATAATCGAAAACCGTCCGGATCAGAAAAGCATTCATTTCCAAATAGACCCGAAGAGAATTCAAATTATTTTGATTTAATGGCCAAAATTCGGATAACTTCCGAACCTGAAAATATTCGACCTGAAAAAATCAAAAATATTTTAATTCGAAAACGACCAAAATTCAAAAATATTCAACCCGAAAAATTCAATTTTTTTAATTCGAACCGAATAACATTTGAATCCGTTCTTTCTTAGGATTCATTAATAAGACGTGCGTTGCTTTCATAAGCTAAATTGCACGCCTGTTAGTCTGCGTGAGTCGTGACCAGCAAATAGTATTCAATCCGTATAAAAAGAACATTCTCCATTTTTCCCCTTTCTTTCTAGAGCCACGTTTCCATCGTTAAACTAATACATATCGTATCACATACAGTATACACTTCCTTCTCAAACTAATACATAGTCCTTTCATATACACTTTCTTCTATCTCATGCTCGTGGAGTGAACTTCAGAGCGGGTTTCTTGACATGTGGTTATTTAGATTTAAGAAAATAAAAAAAGGCTGACTATGGTCTATAAGTTCGTATGATAGAAAATGAAATTTTGTTTTTTGAAACTAGATAATATACAGATAGAGAATTAGTCGTTACAATACGATTGGAATAGTACGGGCTTTAGTGATCCGAATATCATCATCTAAGGTAGAGATTAACCACGATGAACAAACATCTACAGATTTTAAATAATAAAAGCAACTACATAAATCATGATTCAAAGAAAGATAGAGATACGTAGTATTAGTTTACCAATAAGCTACATCTATTTTTAAATATATATTTGTATGTTGCGTGTATGCGTATTAATCAAAGACTAATTTGATAATTTCATAATTTATTTCATAAATTAATTGTATTAACTTATCCGTTAAATTTTTACAGACATATCAAAAAGTCTTATTGAGAGACGGTCTATATTTAGAGACGGCCAAAATTATTAATAAAACAACCTTAATTATTATTATAATATATTTTTTATTAACGAAATAAGTTTTATTATAATATAATTAAAAAACTTTAACATTGAAAATGTTAATATTTTAGTTAATACTATTAATAATTTACTAAAAATAATAATTCATTGAGGTTGCTGTGTTGGTTGCCGCTCTTCCGGTGTTTGTGAAAACATTGGTGTTTGGGAGGATGGAGGTTGGTAATTTTGAGTGTAGGGTTCTTGGAACAAAGGCCGAACGACACTCGTTTGGGATGGAAAAATCGTATTATTGTAGTGAGCTTGCATGTACTCATTGTATTTGTGGGGTTTGTTATCTTTGCACCACTGCAAATACTTATTGTCCATCTCGCCGGAAAATTCGCCGGAAAATAAAAGTATTAAGGGTGTTTTTGAAGAAGAGAGTTTTTTGAGTTTAATTAAGAGAGAAAGAGGAGTTGGAGCTGGGATGAAGTAAAATATATCAAGTTTGGTCTCATTTAATTTATAGATCTTGAAAAAACATAGCCGTTGGTGTATTTTTTTATTTCGTATTTTTTGAGATATTACCGTTTTAAAACAGATATAATTCGAATTTAAAAAAAATTAAAAAAGAAAAATGGCACGCGGTTGCTGCCACGCCGCGTGGTGTGACGCCGCGCCCATGACGCCACGTTAGGGGCAGTCTAACTACCTACGTAATATACGTGTTCGATATATTTAAAATAATTAATTCTCATGCATGCAATTTATTGATGCTGAATTTATTTCGGATCAAAATAAATATTATCTCACTACTTTTATATTTCATCCAAACTAAGTTATATCTAAAAGTTTATATGTAAAATTTATTATGGAATGAGGGCCTACATTATATAATTAAGCAAAACTCAATTTGTTTATTACCAATTATTAAATTAACCACACTTCTAAATGCCCCTTGCAAGATAACGTTCGCATGCTTTGGTTCTCATGCGAGAGCATAAAATAGTATCAACTAGAAACGGCTGTCTGACTATACGTTAGACCTCAAATTACATTGGATAATTAGAACAAATGCACTTAATTTCTTGATCCAGACCAGACCAAAGCCAAAACAATTGTCCCTTTATTGTATTTACTCCTAAAATAATAACTGAACCAGAATTTGACTCAAAAACAAATAAATTACTCTGTGTACTGAAGACACCAAAAATTATATAAACAGATTTTCAGCGTACAGAACACAAAGCAATCGACAATACCTAGAAACTATAAATAAACTCGACTACTAAACAGAATAAACAACGAATAGAACAACGAATATTAATTTCTAGGGAAGTATATTTCTATAATTTACCGAGTCTCAAAGCGAAATATATCTACTATAGACGTTAATAATGAATACAAAACTAGTCTAGATCTATTATCTGAAATATCACTAGATACGACAAATTGTAGGAACTAACTCTACCAATCTATCAATCTTTGGACAATAGACGGAAAAAGATTAGCAAATTTATGGGAACAAATACGTGAATGAACTAGACATAACTTCAGTGCTTGATAATGATTCACGTTATTTATCTTCTTTGTAGAGCTCTCATTATATTACAACGTTCTTCAATGTTGATTATGGTGTTTTTCTAGTCGCACACACTCAGCTTCAATCACTTTTGTGGAGTTACAAGCTCTGAAATATGGCTTGGAACAAGCATGGGAAACGCGCAACCCACAGATTGAAATAGAGATGGACTCACTTGAAGCTCTGCAACTGGTCTTGGATGAAAAGCAAGTTCCCACTGATGATCTCAAGTTTACATCCCTTCTAGTTGATTACAAGGCATTGATTCATAGACCATGGAATTATCATTTACATTAGTCTCATAGAGGAAAAAATCTTATCGCTCACAAGTTAGCTAAGTTATAACTCACTTTGATTCAGACGGGGACGTCTCGGGATACTCCCAATCCAAGTTGTACCTTTTTGCGATTTTGATAAAGTCGAAATACTCATCGTCTTATGTACCCAAATAAAATAAAAAATTCTATAAGAATTGGTGTTATGATCTTATGTGAAATCTTCTCCAAGTCGACTTATACTTGCCATAAAGAATCCGTTCCCTTCCTTATTTGTTTCGACTTGCCTTTCATCATATATTGATTCTGCTCAATCTTTTTCCTAAAATATCTGCACCAAATGCTCACAAGTATAAACTATTTAGATATTAGAGAAGGTAAAAACTAACCAAGATATATATAAAATATATCAATCAAAAGTGTAGTCTGAGTTTATATGCGTTTGAAATACTTACTTCACAGTGAGACCAAATCACCCAAAAATACCACATTTACAACTCTAAATATGTATGTGTTGGGACCCTGTCCTAACTGGTAATTCGTTGATACATATTATTTAGCTATACGTCCATGTGAACGGCCTCCAAGTGATATATTGGCACAAATTATAGAATAAAGTGAAGATCACTTACACGAAACGAGAATTCAAGTAAAATAATCACGCCTTTCAATGGTAGCACACCTTTCAACTAAAAGTATTTCATAATCATAAACTGAATAATACAATTAGAGTTTCTGATATAAATACAAGAGTCTATCGCTAGCTAGGGTTTACTTAAGAACCAATGGCATGTTCTCTTAATCTATTGGCCACAGGCCTCTACTCCTAATCTACACCATTTGATCAATTATTAATTAAAATAACATAAAGAGTAATTAAATAATATAAATAATTATAAATGGAATGTCTTGTGTGCCTTTAAATTCACTGTAGCGCTCCCTAAGGCGTAATCGAAATGACAAAAATCCGAGTCCCATCAGTTTGTAGTTTGTCTTATAGGAGTAAAGGCATGTGTCAAATTAGAGTTTTATATTTAATTGTTTTTATGCGAGAGTTAAATCCAGTACTAAGTGTAAACTGTAGTATAATGGAAATAATCAGAAGTCGGTCTATAAGGACTTCACCAGTTGTTGCTTTGGCTTATGAAATACTTCATCTCTGTTCCGTCCTTAGCTTCCCACTTTGCTATTTTTGTTATCCTAATTAAAGCTTTCCATTTCCATTTGTACATTTTTAGCCCAACTTTAACATTAGAATATTTAGACAATAGCTCAAAATTACATCTCATGCCACTCAGTTATAAACAAAAGCACTCTTGTTTTATTATTTTATGAAAAAGTACTCTTGTCTTATTTTTTGAACCCAAAAAGTGTTTGGGAAGCTTAGGACAGGACGGATGAGGAAATGATATTAGATATAATAAGAAAGTAATCAAAGAGTTTGTTTGTGTTGGTCCAGATAACGACAAAGTAAAAAATTATGGGGGTTGAATAGTCTTTTCAAAATTTTGTTGATAAACACTATTTCTCAGATACTTGAAAGTATCTAGTACTTAAATTCAGAGAGCAAAAGACTTTGCAATAGATAAATGAGTTTTTACTTAGCATATATGTTTGTGTGTGTGTATGTGTTTGTGTGTCTGTGTGAGTAGCTTAAGTGTAAATACAGAAAGTAAATAACACAACAAGTATAGTGATATCTGGAGGTGGCGTAATCCACCAACTAATCCATTTCGGCCTATCTTAGACCTGGAATACACTAGAACATATAATTGAGTTCTTCTTACAATAATCCTATTCTAAGATCCCTACAAACATATATATGGTTCCCAACCAAATATTCCCCCCTGAGTTATTCCCTAACTCCACGAACCAAGTACTTCATGTACTCAAGATAATCTTAGAGCTATTCCTTGATTTTTCAAATCAAGTACTTCATGTACTCCACGCCTGTGCTGGTGTTAGTTATTTTATTTGTATAGTAAGGTTATTATATCACTGCATTTATGTTCAGGTAGCTTGGAAGAAACAATTCTTATAGAATTTATGTATCTCTTTATGTATCTATGAATTTGAAACTTTATTTTTGAGCTCTAACGAGCAAAAATGAGTCGAGCGCGATCGCTCATGAGCAAATACAAGTCGAGCTTATCGAACTGTTCGTCGGCAAGTCAATTTTTTAACGAGCCGATCACGAGCACGGTTATTAAAAGCTCGACGATCACGAGCCGGTCAAGAGCAAACATGAAATTATGACGATCACTGATTCATTAAGTCTAAGCTTGGCTCGATCGACTCGTTTAACACCCCTAGGCAGGGTCCGTTGTATGTATATCAACACCTTATCCATGATCTGCACCGTCAATTGTTAGGATTCAGGATATTGAAATATCTTTTATGTACCGTGAAGCGAATAACATACACAAAATAAGCATAAATATAAATTTTTGAAAGCGATCATACATATTTACCATGACCATGCATATGAAGTATAAGTGGAATTTTAGAACTAGGGTTCACAATAAAAAAAATCATTATTTATTTATCAAAACAAATAAGATTTATTTTTTAAACGGCTAAAAGGTGACTTGAATTCCCGACTAAATGGTTGGAGATGAAGTGTCTTACCAACTTAATTGTGATTCATTGTCACACAAACAAAATTATTAATTAAAAAATGCAAAACTTGGTTGATTATATATTAATTGGAACGTCTAGTTATAAATAATTGAAAAGCATATATGGAGGCAAGTACTATCGCTATTTTTTTTAAATGATTATTTTTTTTCTGAGTTGAATTAAGATTTGGATTAGTGCAAACTGATTTGTTTTGATACAGGTAGAAAGGATGACTTCTGTTTTTACTTAATGAATTGATTTTGTCAGGGCTTAATTCGGAATTTAAATTTAATTGAAAAACACATATTGAGTTTATTCAATGATGAATTGATATGATGTGGTTGATTTTGAAGCGACCCGGTCAGTAATGGACCGAGACTCGGTCCGTTGGACCGGTAAGATTATGCATGACTGGCCTACCACTCGGTACGATATTGTCCCCTTTGGACCGGAGCTCGAACGAATTTATTTTTAAGTTTCTCCAAAAGGGCCTCATACCATGAAAGAGTGATGGTCTGCATATATAAATTTTATCCCTTCCACTTACAAACAATGTGCGATGTTGGGTATTGCAAATTTAGTGGTTTAAATTTAATTATAGAAGTTAAATTTATTATTTTATTGAGATTGCATTAATATTTAATTAAAATTAAAAACAAATAAGACGTGTTGATTTTTCTAATTTAAATCAAATTTACATATGTAGTTATATAGATCGATGCAATTTAATATTAATCAAATATTTAATTTTATATGTTTAATTACACTTATTTATAATGTAACAATTAAGAATAATTTAAAGTATAAAAATATAGCACACTTTTAACACCAACGATATCTGGGCCACCTAGCATGCAGAAACTTGAACATTAGTGAATATAAAATTAAATCTATATTCTTGATATAGTTGGCATTTTATAATTTATAAATACATATAGTATCCTATGTTTTGTTCATAACTATAACAATGCCTATAGCTAGCACGCTTGGCATTAGAAAAACACACTATAAACCGTCCATTTTGACCACCCCTAAGTACTTACTAGAATTTTATGTCTTATAACACAAAATCTCTCCCAATGTTCCACATCTCTCTTGCCATGAACATTGACCCCTCCGGAGGCTCGGAGAAACCCGAACAGACGATCATTTGGAGTGACGATTTCACGCAAAATCTAACCCATGCGAGAATATTTCGGTGTGCGTTCTGTAAGAGAGGTTTCTCGAACGCGCAAGCTCTAGGGGGTCATATGAATATTCACCGCAAGGACAGGGCAAAGCTTAGAGAATTTTCGGGTGACAACTTGCTCTCATTGGACATTGCGAACAATACGACTTTAGAAGAGAGTGTTCCATTGAATTCTTCTGCAGCTGAAAAGTTGGTCCGCCTAGAGGACGAGAAGTGTAGCAAGAGTCTTGAAGATCACAAAGATGTTGATTTTAATGGAGAAAACCTCGCTAGTTTTGGACTTGGTGGAGATGATTTAACAACTCGCTTGCAACTGTTCCCGGAAGTGCCATCAACAAGTTGTGATCGCGAAGAGGCAATAAGCGTAGACCTTGAACTCCGGTTAGGACCGGAGCCTCAAAACCTGATTTCTAAAGGACCATGAGATCAGATTAGCAACGTTTTCAGAATTAAAAGAATATCTAACAGGTATGAATATTTGCCTAATTTATAGGAACTACTATACATGATGTTCCCGCAGTTTTTCAGATTTGCAAATTATAATATGTAATGAGTTTCTTTCTTTCTTTTTTTTCTGTTTTATCTGCAAGCCCTATTTTATTTTTTGAATGATGAAGGGGCATCAAGTAATATGTATTACTCGGCAAAAAGAAAAGGTAACATGCATGTACTATTACTCCTGGAGGATTTAATTTCTGTATATACTTTTGCTTGCGTTTTTCTTCCTTTATTGCATTGTTCGAAACTTCCAATAATCTAAATCGAGGTGAAAATCAATAATAATAAAATCAAGTTTAAATCAAATCTAAATTCACAAACGATATATAAATGAAGTCTTCATTTAGTATATTAAACGCTACTGTCTTGTTTACCATTAGTTTTTTAGTTAGCTTTGCAGCTCGATGGATTCTTTTTTGATAAAAGAAATTTATTACGTGAACGCGCATCTTCTCAAACTAACTAACTTTTTTCTTCCTAGGTGTGATATGTTGCACATAGATCCAATTTGTCTACTTTTTAGATTCCTTGAAATTTGATTTTCTTTCTCACCTGATAAGTACCAATTACCTTTTCAGCTATTAGCTAGTTTTCCAGCTACTAAATAACTTTTCAGCTAGTTTTACTAAACATAGCCTATAACATTAGATAGATACTTAAAAAACTTATAATCATAAGCATCATGGATTTAATTTTACTAAAAATAGTAATGATATAATACACATAAAATGATTTACTTATAAAATAGTAATATTAATTTCATTTAAAACATTACATTTATACTTTGACAATATAAATACAATATCTATTTATGTATGTCTCTCATTTTCCTCTCGAATGCATATTTCTCATAATTAAATAGTAACTATTACTTTTAACGATCTGATATTGACAACCTATCCATTATTGATCATTTGATATGGGTATATATTTAGATTAGAAATCTAATACTATATATAGTAATTTACTTATTGTCAGGCAATATGAAATATATTCGGTCTTATAAAATCCAATATTATTTGTCATCAAAACATTACATTTTAATCATTCTTTACTTTATATAGGAAAGAGACTATTCGTAAAAAAAAATTCTACCAAATTAATGTAGCAATATTACTGTATAGAGTTACTATTGTATTAGATCTGCAGTTTGTGCAAATCTCTTGGAGATCGTCTTAATTTATGGAAGGGAAATTACATCTGGTACCCCTTAATTTAACCCATATTTAAAAAAAAAAGTTCATATTTTAAACTATTACATCGAGATCCAAAAATAAAAAAGGGTCTGATTTTTAATTACATTTAAGTCCAAAAGTCAATTTTTTCACCTATTTTATCTTTTCTTTATAATTCAACAATTATATTAATTTTCTTTATTGCATAATCAACCCATAAAATTTATAACTCTTGAAATTGAATACCCAAAAATTTAACTTTTTAATGTTTCAATCCTTCTTCTACCACATTCTTCTCCACCACATCCGACCACCATCTTCTCCACCAAAGCACCACCACCTTTGAATTTCACCACCACCCCCAACCTCTACCTTCTCTCCTCCTTCACTTCTTCAAAAAAATAAAAAACTTCGATCGGAGCTATTTCACAACGGAGTCATGTACTGCTCCACCACCGGAGCAGTACAATACAACTCCGTTCGATCAGAGTTGTAATATACAGCTCCAATCGGACGGAGCAATGCTCCATCCAGATCCGATTTGGACGGAGCTGTTACAGCGCCGTCGATCGTAGCTATATACAGCTCCGATATGGACGGAGTTGTTTCGTCCAGATCAGAGCTGCTCCGATCTGGAGCTATTTTAGCTCCGATCGGAGCCTTTTCTTCAAGGTTTTTTTTTTTAATGAATTGTGAAGGAAGAAGATGGAGATTGGTAGTAGTTGAAGATGATGGGGTTATTTTATGAAATTGAGAATCTTGAGGAGTATTATTTGAGTGCATAATGCAATTTATAAAACATTTGAGTATTATATGTAGTAAAATAAAACTTGTTAATTGCAATTGAGTCCAATTCATTTTCTTTTCCATTTAATTTTAGTTGTTCAACTCGAAAATTGAAGTTTGGACTTGAATGTAATTGTTTGAAATCTGTGCATGAATCTATATTTGGCCCAAATTTTAGAGGTACCATATGTAATTCACACTTTATAGAATTGTTAAAAGGATAAGAGCGGAACTATCCGGAATTGTGAGAACTAAGTGCCATGCGGGGCAAAGTGCTACGATGTATGGGCGGTGGGAGCCACCTCTGGATCGCGTAGGGGCTAGCTCTAGAGCCCTACACGAATGGTTGGTCCCTGAATGGACAATGATCCCCAAGAAAGCTCGACAAGAATGACGAGAATTTAAGGGGATTAGATTGTAATAACCATATCCAACATCGTTTGAGAGTGAAAGATACAAAGGGTATATATGTAGACCACCACTCTTCTATGTATGAGGCCTTTGGAAAAATCCAAAATTAAATCTGTGCGGGCTCCGACCCATAGCGAATAATATCATACTAAATGGTGGGTCAACAATGAGTAACCTTACCGGCTCAACGGGCCGGGTCGTTGCATTGAGACTATTGATGATCAATGGATTTGCATAGTGTGATGAATATAAGTTGCTCTTTCTCACTCGGTTAGGAGTTTGTTTTGGTTTAGGAGTTTGGTAATGAACCTATTGAACGACATTAGTTGTATTGGTTGTGATTAGGTTCTGATTAGGTTCTCATTTCAACCAATTGATCATTGTAAGTATTCTGTCGAAAATTTCTTATGCTCTTGATAACGTTATGATATAATATAATTTTTCACCGTTTCAAAGAAAAACTTCACAATAATTCACAGTAAACAATGGAAAGAAGCTTTCACCGTATTTCGTAAAACCCATAGTTGTTATTCTCTTTTAGAAATTAAAGACAAAATAAAAACTTTTGGAATGAGTGCAAAATCTAAAATTCCAAAAGAAAAATGATACCTTCATTTTATATCAATTTCACAACGACGCACAATTTAGTTAGTAATACGCTTCAACTTTATTCAATAGGTCGGAGATTTGAGTTACCTCTCCCGTTTAAAAAAATAAACAATGTAGTATCAAATGTGAGCAATTTCCTTTCTTATATTGAATAAAGTATTCTAAAATCGACTCTCATAAAATTTTGTGTTTATAATAACTAATTATAATAATAATTACTGATATTTTGTAAAATAAATTGTACATGAAAATGTAGTTCGTCCCTCGCTGATGCCAGTTATTCAACACTTTTTGCTAAGCTGGAGTTTTGTTTGTGAATATGTATATACACCATTCATTCCAAATTGAATGTCACATATTTCGTTTTAGAGTGTTTCAAATTTATTAAAATAGCTTTAAATTTAATAATTTTTGTAACCCACGACCTAAAATTATAATTAAAAAAAATTAAATAGTTACATTGAAACATGTATCTGGATTCACAATATTTATCTTTACTATTTCACTTTCAGTAACTATTACATTACTTAATTACTTGTATAAAAATATGCGTATGACCCACAAAACCCTCAATTTGAAAGAGATAGAGTTTATTTGGACGGACGTTCAAGTTAAAGTACATTGGACGTGGCTACATTAAAAATATTTTAATTGTACATATTATTTTTGATAAAGTATATTTGTATATTTTATATAAAATAGTTACTTTATATTTACTTTTACATTATTTATTTTGTTTCTTTTTCTCAATATACTCACACAGTCACACATAATTAACAAGCATATTGATGGCACAGGTTCTACTTCCATGGATTTATAACAAAACCTATGAACAAATTAATTTAATTCTCAAAGTCCAAATTCTTCAATGAACAAATTCAATCTCAGAGTCTAAATTCTTCAATTAGTCTAACTATAAGTCTAACATACTTAAAAACACAAGTTATAACCCCTTTAATTATGTAGTAATTAATTAATTGAGGCATAAATTGTCATTAACTACCTTTTTTGTAACATAAATACCGATACTTAAATTTTTCTTTATAGAAGAAGTTCCCCATAAATCAAAACTACTTTCGCTAAGAATTTGATTCCACTTGGAAACAAAACACTTGTCCAAATAACTCAAACAACTCGGGGAAAAAGAAGAAGATATGGCCGATGATGATAACAATATTATCCAAGACCCCTTAAAACCCTGGAAATATCTTATTTATCCACCATTAAAATCCAATTCCATAAACCCCATTTTCATGAAAGGTTTGTTAGTGATCTTCATTTTCACCGGATTCTCACTGTGTTACTTCTCACTTTTTCCAAGTGTAAGACTACGTCTAGATTGTCCCGAATGTTACCAATCCTTCATACGCGAAGCCCTAACAAATGACATCGAACGTGTCGAAAAAACGGACATATCCCACATAGTCTTTGGCATAGGTGGCTCAGCTGAGACTTGGGGCAGACGGCGTCACTACTGTGAGCTCTGGTGGAAGCCAAACGTGACACGTGGCTACATCTGGCTCGACAGGGAGCCTAACGAAACTGACCCGTGGCCACAAACTTCTCCGCCTTTTAGAGTCTCTAGTGATACGTCACGGTTCAAGTACACGAATATGTTTGGGTCACGATCGGCCATTCGAATTGCACGAATTGTGAAGGAGAGTTTTGAGCTAGGGCTGGAGAATGTGAGGTGGTTTGTAATGGGGGATGATGATACGGTGTTTTTTACGGAGAATTTGTTAAATGTGTTAAATAAGTATGATCATGAGGAAATGTACTACATTGGTGGTAATTCGGAGAGCGTTGAGCAAGATTTGGTGCATTCGTATTCAACGGGGTACGGTGGAGCCGGATTCGCCATTAGCTACCCGTTGGCAGTTGAGTTAGTGAGGGTTCTGGATGGGTGCATTGATCGGTACGCGGAGGCTTATGGCTCCGATCAAAAGATTTCCAGTTGCATGACGGAGATCGGCGTGCCTATTACCAAAGAACTAGGTTTTCATCAGGTACATTCTCTATTCCTTAAGTTATGATATTAGATGTCCCTCACAAATGTTAATACTAGTTTGTAGGTATATTTACATCAAGACCCCTCGCGAACATATTAATTAATTGCAAAATCATTTAGTTACCAAAATTTTGAATGAATTTTGTGGCGTGATGATGATCTTCACTCGGTAGAAAATAAGTTTTTTTTTTAAATGGTACACTTATATGTACACCTCCAATTTTAAAGCATCGTGTTATATGTTGTAGATGGACATACGAGGAAGTCCATTCGGCTTTCTTGCAGCCCACCCGTTCGCACCATTGATTTCACTACACCATCTAGACTACGTGCAACCCATATTCCCAGACACAAATCGGGTCGACTCTGTTAAGAGACTCATAAATGCCCACAAATCCGACCCAAGCCGAACATTACAACATAGCATATGCTACGATATGTCTCGACAATGGTCGGTGTCCATCTCATGGGGATACGCAGTACAACTCTACCCGTATCTGTTAACGGGCAAGGAGTTGAACACCCCGTTACAGACATTTCTAACTTGGGGAACATGGAGCATGGGCCCGTTTACGTTTAATACCCGGGTCATGAGTCTGGACCGGTGCCAAAGGCCGTTAGTTTATTATTACAATGGGGCTAAGAGTCTTGGGAGTAAGAAGACTGCGACTTTGTATAGAAGGCTTGATGGGCCGGGTAAGAAGAGATGTGAATTGCCAACTTACGCCCGTGCTTATTCGTTCACCGGGTTCAACGTCTCTGCGCCGGTTATGGATCGTGGATTCTGGAACCAGGTACAGGTTCGATTTCGTTTGTTCGATTTTTTCATGGTTTTGTTAACTAAAATAGCTAATAAACAAAAGTTAATTTATACTAATCGATTAGGCTGCATAATAAGAAAATTATTGAACTTTAAGCTACCCGTATATATAACATCAAATAAACTCATCTTGTATAAACTAGTTGATAAGTTAGTGTTAAATATTAAATTTACATTAAATTGTGAAGTTTTACACACTAACTAGATCTTTTTTATGTTCAAAATGATTGGATTTGAACTTTGAAATAATGTTTGGTCATAAGACTATAATTCTGTCATCAATAATTGAGGAAAAATGGGAAACAGAGATCTAATTAACTAAATCACATCGGTGAGTTTGAAATTGCATGTGGAGTGTTTCAAGTCTAAGTACTCATGGGCGAAAATTTTGAACTGTGATTTGAACTGTGTATTTATATGATGGCTAAAGTCACCAGTCATGTGTACAAGCCATGTGGATGTGAACTGTAACTGTTTGATTTTGTAATTAAAAAAATAAATTAGTTTTGTAATTAAATCAGTAGCATGTAAGACTAATAAACCCATAAATATTAAAATTTAACATGTAATATTTTTAGTTAAACGTATATATATTTCCGTCTCTCTTAGCTAAGTTTGTATTTTGAATTTGGAGTAATTGTTATGGTGTCACAATCACAGGCTCCACGGAGACAATGTTGTGAAGTGATGAACGGTCCAGATCAGAAGAACGGTTTCATACAGGTTAGGATCAGAAGCTGCAACCAGTGGGAATCTGTATCACTTCCGTAGATAATTCAGTCTTATGTACAACTTCTAATGCAAATGGTACAACAACTACCATTGACATGGGCCTGAAGATAGTATATTATCAAAGTGTATTTATTTATTTTTAGAAGTAAGGGTGAAATGTCCGGTTAGATAATTTAGTGTTAGTCAATTTATTCCATTCTAAATTAAATTTACTTTTTAAATGTATGTATGATGTTTTAATTTCTCAGAACTTGTTAAAATACAAAAGATGCTATAATATAAGCATGTGATAAAATATGATATAATTCAAAAGTTTCGGATAATATTTATACTCAACCAATACTTTATAATTTTATTGTGCGTGCCCGCGCACACACGAGAGAGAGAATGTGATAATATTAGACAATTTAACAAGCTTGCTCGAGACAAGTGAGGGTAAATATAGAGGTGTATTTCAAACCGAACAAATTGAAGCTTAACGAACGTTTGTTCATTAAGAATTTTCATATTCATGATCGTGTTTGTCAAACATCTCATCCACCTGTTGTCCCTAACTCTTGGCATGGTGCTTATGCACTTTGACATACTAACGATGGGGGCTGAGTGTATTTGCACAACTTGGTCCGGGATGGAGGTTCTAGTTGAGTTCAGTTGTGTCCTGTTTTTGGCTCTTCTCTGGTGGCTACTTGGCTGTTGTGTTTGATGATCTGTTTTGGTTTTTTATGTATTGCTGAATCAGGTGGTTGTGTTCTGTTTTATTTCTGGTTATTCTTAACTGTTGTGCATTTTTTACTTACTTGATTATAAATAAAATAAATTTACTTCCTTAAAAAGAAAACATTTCATCCACTTGTTCATATTCAATTTGTTGATTGAGATTTGAGATATTCATGTTGTATGTTAGTGTTTTTTGAAAGCGTGTTTTAAAATTGAGCAAAAACATTACAAAAATAAAAGAAAATGACTCTTAAATCAAGCAAAAACATTACAAGGTAAATATCACGATCTATGTATGCAAAATAAACTTGGTATGAGTTTCATAATGTCCATTAGACTTTTTACTACTTTATCTAAAATAAATTATATATCTATTATAAATATAATTCGTTCATGAACAATTCATGAACTACCAAACAATAAATTTTGTGTTCGTGTTTGTTTGTTAAAAAACATATTCATGAATAATTCAGATAGGTCAAACTCGACCATGAACTGATTGTTGACTGAATGTTTTTGGTAAAACTTTCACGAACGTTCATTTTACTTGCACTCTAATTGGAGGAGTATGGTTAAATCTTGTGCTCAAATCTCAATTAGGTAGTATTTATACATACCTTCAGGGGATATGTGTGAGTAAAACTTATAACATTATACTCTCTCATTTTCACGGCAGTTGTTACATTTTTACTTTTTAAATATTAATAAAATGAAAATTTAATCACAAATTATTGGAGAATTAGATGAGATGGAATTATCCAATGTACTAAATTAATCTACCAAGATTCAAGACCAAAACAGTGATGAAGATGGAACATCAATGTGAAAATGAATATTTTCCAAGAATCAGAGATTGGCCCCATGACAAACAAATTTCATTCTGTCGACAGTTAATTAAGTGACGCGGGTTCAAGAATTTTTGAGTGGGAAAGCTTTTCACATGTTACAATTTCTACTTCAAACCTGTTTTGGTGACTTGAGTTGTTAAAATTTCAAGTGACCACAATGACCGAATATGAAGGTTCTACAAGAATTTGAGATATCCTTTAGTACTATTCATGTTTTAACTCGTCAATGATAATAACATATTAATGACGAGACTTGTAGTCCACAGGAAATTTCGATATGCTTTCACTTTGCACTTACTGCCCCGTTTGATGTTTTGGCAGATCTCGGTGCTTGTTAAACCATGGTCTCGTACCATGGTTCATGGTTCACTGTAGTGGTGGACTAGCAGGATTCAATCATCATCGAACTTTTCGATGTTTGAACAAACGAAATGTTATATTTTTCTTACAACTTTCACTGATTCAGAATTTACTACACCTCCGTCCCATTACAAACGAAATATATTTCCGTTTTAAACGTCCCATTAATAACGAAATATTTTTTCATTTTGGACAATAACTTCACAATACAACCCAGTTTCCACCACACATTATTGGACCAGCATGTACCTTTTTTTATCTCAAACTCATTCTTAACCACATGCTACATATTTTCTTAAAAATTGTGCGTTTGAGAATTGTTTCATTTGTAAAGGGACGGAGGGAGTATTTGTTATAGAATTAAAGTTGAATTGTATAAATTCAAATTGAATTGTTGTGTGATTTTTTTTACATAAAAACATAATTGGATTAAACTCAAATTTTATGTTAAACAGTCTCCAAAACACTCATGTTGGAAACATAATTTAGCCGAACACAATTCCAAATCGAGCGTATTCCGTCTCACAAAATAAATTAATGTATCTAAAATTAAACTGAACTCAAGATCAAGTAAACGTATAACGAGATTGAATATCATAAGCCTTCACGGAATTCAAGAGTTATATCTTGCAGATACTCATTAAGTAATTATCACAAAACTTATATTCCCCTTATTACAGAAAATTTCATACATTTATCATTTTTATTCATTTCATAAACTTTCATACATACCACACCACAACAAATAATAAATAATCTCACTTTACACATAAATTATACCTTTCATCATTAAAAATGTATTTTTTCCATCTTCATTTTTTTAAACAGCTAAAGGCAGACTCGAATCTCCGACCTATTGATCATTGGAAGTTAAGTGTCATACAACGGAGCTATACTTCGTTGTTTTAATATTACTTTAACTTTCATAAAATTCCTCTCCGATATGAAATTTTTCGGAATCTTTTTTTACTTCACTAGATTATTATGAAACGAGGCAGGTTCAAACAATTTCATTACAATTTTTAAAATTCGACTCATCTTCACCCTGACAGAGTGTTCCAACTTCCAACTCCGAACTGGAGTTGTATTACTATTAGTATTAATGGCGGTATATAGAAATTCAAACACATATTCAAATCTCAGATTTCTCCGCAACTTCTTGTCATTTTATTCTGCTGGAATGGAAGTTGGACTGGCTTGCTAGGGCCCAGGCGGCTAGGCCTACCATTACCGTGGATATATTGAACTTAATTAAATAATGTGAATGCTTAATTAACATGGAAATGATGATTAGCAAGAAGTCCCACTAGATCCTTAGCAATAGGTTAGAAAAATAAAGGGAAAAAGAGAGAATATCTTCACATGATTAACTCTGCCAATCTAGTTGACATTAGTGTAAGTGCACATTATGCTTACTGGATCTCCAATACAATAATAATGCACCTAAGATGGGACTTGAGTTTAATAATTGATGCATCCATTCAACCTTTCTAATTATAAAATATAACTCCTCCATCCCAATCTCAATTTTTGTATTAACTTTTTTAGTATTTATTTTCAACTGTAGTCTCAAATTTATCTTAAAATATGTCTTACAGTGAGAATTTGAAGAAGCACTAATGTTTATCATATATTTTGTGAAATATTTATTCCTTTCAATTAAACTACAATTCAAAAGAAAATGTTAGATCGAAAAATGTGTAAGATACTGTTTGGTTTTGAGGGAAATGTGAAATATCAACCCATTTTGTCAACGATTTCCATGTTTGTTTTTTATTAGAGGTGGAAATGTTTTGAGGGGAAAAGATTGATGAACCAGATTTTCATGTTAAGAACCGAAAATCTATTTGGAGTGTAAAATGTGTGAGATTTCCTCAAAAAACAATTCCTGAAAGTAGCAGGTATTTACAATTTGGGTTTCTAGGATGAATAGTGATTTATTATGTCATATTGATTTTATTTATGATTAATAAATTATAAAATACTTAAATATAAAAATTATACCGATGTTTATATTTTTACATGCTCTATAAATAAATACCACTCTTAACTATATTTTAATTATTCTAAATTTTACAATTTTTATAATACTAATTGAAATAAATATTTAGAAATGCAATTTCAACTTTTAAATATTTTTATAACATGGCAAATATGTTTAAGAAATTTTAAAAAAAGACAGAAGAATAAATATGTAAGATTTAAGTAGTCGATCTAGTATAATATGTTGTACGTATCACATTTGGGGAAGTTTTGTATATACCATTGACCACTTTAATTCTCTCGAATAAACCTAAATCCCCGTAAATTTGATTTACGGACTGAATTAGTGAATTTATCAAACTCAAATTCATGTATAAATTGAGTTTGACCCAACTGAACTTTGATCATCCTTTCACTAGTCCAACCAACTTTCTACTATTAGTGGGTATTTTAGGCATTTTGAAAAACTATTTAAAAGCAAATTACTAACTATTTACTTAGAATAAGTCTCTTATCAAGAAACGATCTTTAAATAATTTATTAAGAGATTGACTTATATTATTATATTATTAAAAAAATTATCGATATTATCATAGACCTTTTAATTAATGACATTGATGATTTTATAACATAAGTCATATTTAGATTAATTTTTTTTAAATCAAAAAAAAGTAAATCTTCAAAATAGAATCAATTTGTCAAATATGAAAATCTTTACATTTCCTTTCTAAATAGTGGAATTGTGGTTCAACATGAATTCCATAAAAATTTCCTCCTAACCATTTCTTTAAAAATCAAACGGTACCTAACAAAAAAACTTCTACGACGGATGGATGGAGTATAAAATACTCAAATTGAAATACTGTGTTTCATTGTTTTATGTAAATGGATCTGCCTAAACATGTTGGAACTTATTATAACGAGACTATATACAAGGGCATAATCTTAAAAGAATGATGAGAACGGCAAATGAAACGGCTATCAAATCCACAAAAATACAAGATTACTCTGAAGGTCTAATGATCTATGGTAGTTTATCTCATCTCTAAAAGTCATAAAATAAAGTATTTACTTTTTTATAATGATCTCAATAAGCTTAGTACTTTCTTTAATTAAAATTTTGAAAAGTACCGCCGTTCACTGATAATTTTATAGTATCATACAATATGATGTTACATCTTAACATCTTCCATAACAATTTTAAGGCGCATGTTAGAAGCTTTAACAATATGTTTAATTTTGATGTCACTATTTAATTAACTCTCTTAATCACTACTTATGACGGATTCAATGGAAGGCATGTGAGGTCAGCTGACCCCATGAATCTGTAATAATTACATAATAACACTTAGGCTTTGATTCTTATACCTCTCTCTCGAGAGTGACCATCTATCCACTCAAATTGTATATTTTATATATAAAAATTTCAATTTCAATTAAAAAAAATTCAATTTCAATTAAAAAGGATTCTTAAAAATCTATACCAATCCGCCCCTAATTTATTAACATGTCTTGTGTCTCACTGGTTTGGTGGTTGTGTTTTGAGCGGAATGGCATAATTTCAACTCCCATGTACATGAATGTTTTCCTTTTTTATCCCTTTGGGTATTTTTATTCACTTAACATTATTTTATAATTTTATTTATAATCTCTTCATTACCTCCTAATTCCTATACTATTTTTTCCTCATGTTTCATGAAATACTTTTACTTCTTTTTTATCCCTTTGATTATTTTTATTCACTCATCATTAATTTCTTTCATGTAATATTTCATTACTTCCTAATTCCTATACTATTTTTTTTCTGGTGTTTCATGAAATTCTTTTACTTCTTTTTTTATCCGTTTGATTATTTTTATTCTCATTATATAATACTATATGTTTTAAAGTTTTTTCATTTGAATATATACCCTCGACCCTTTTAAATTACGCTTTTGAATCCGTCACTGTAATTATATATAAATGGATGTTTGTTAAATAGGTAGTTTCTCGATAAAATATGAATACTTACTTTGTAGTGCGGAATTGCAAATTACATGCATCTAGTGTCATATCACTTATTTATGACCATTACATATCACATGAGATAAATTTAAGGTATATCCACGAATATATGATTCTATAATTAGCGACTCAAGAGAATTCCATTGATCATTGATGCAACAAACAAAGGACCGAATGTAAGATTAGATATCCTTCACCAAAATATTTTATTGGCCTATATATCTTGCTTCATGTATAAGATTCCTTAGTTAAGTCCTTCAAGTATAAGGCACTACTACCTTAATGCAAAGCCATTGAAAAGCCGAAATCACCCACGACGGCAACAACAGTATCCAACGCCACAAAGTCAAAGACCACTTCAGACACTTATCGTATTCTCCGCCTCTTATTCATTTAACTTTCCCTAAAGTTTTATAAACTATAGTAAATCATTAAACAACTTCTAAGAGACTAATTACATATTATAACAAGTGTAACGATCCAACCGTTAATACCAATCTTTATATCGATGCGATTACAAATATTAATCCATATGATATTGTTCACACTGAATTATTATTGTATTTTTTGCAATTACTCTTAATAAATATGGAGTGTGGCTAGCTATTACACTTTTTCTTTATCAAATTCTAAATAAGTTTTATACTTTATTTTTATTCTGGAACTATTGAACAATAATTTATTGATTCTCCTTATATTCTGAAGAATTTTATATATTAAAGTTATACTAAAATATACAATATAATTATATTATAGTGGCAAAATAAATTGACAAAAATGATATAAAAACTTATAAACTATTTAACATGTAATTTTAAATATGTACCGATTTTAACCAATGGATAATAACTCTATCATACTTATAACATACTCTACATTCTAGAATCCAATTTTGTTCCGATGAAAATGGAACTCATAATTCCAAGGCTATGCTGCCGTTGAGCCTATTGATTGGAGTAAGTAAAAAATAAAAAATCGGTGGTGAATGATGATGTTGATGGTCAACCCTCTTCGTGTACGCTCAAAGACACCATACATATCTAGGAAAATCCAACCTGTCAATATTCCCCTGTACTATTTGATTTCTCCCTGTTACTTAGCTTCACCAAAACCCCAATAATACGTCCATTCTATCATACCAACAATTAAACACAACATCTACACACAAACCGCGTTCGTTATGAACGTCCTTAGAAACTACGAAACGCAACATTCCTTTTCCTCGTACACTTTCCCCTCCCTATAAAACCATTTTCCCTTAATTACAATATCCCTCCAAACAAACATCTTAAAATTAACATCACACAACAACATGGTCGGATTCAAGAAAATCGTAAGGCTACCGGAGCCGAAGAAGAAGAAGTCGGAGCCATTAGGCATACTTGCATTTGAGACCGCGAAAACAATGTCAAGATTGATCTCTTTGTACAAATCCTTATCTGACGACGAAATTGCTCGACTGAAAGAAGACGTCGTGACGTTCAAGGGGATCACGTTCCTGAATTCGGCTGACGACGAGTACCTATTAGGCCTGGCGTGCGCCGAAAGGTTTGAGGATCTTGATCGTGCTGCGGCAGCTGTTTCGCGGCTAGGCAAGAGATGCAACGACTCTGGCCTCAACGGGTTCGATATCCTATACACGGACTTGAAGCTCGGGAATGTTGATTTTTTGAAGGTTGGATACGGGTCGAAAATGGTTGAGAGGAAGGTGCACAAGATGGAGAAATTAGTCTCTGCGACGTCGTGCCTGCACGCGGCGTTGGAGGCGTTGACCGAAATGGAGGTAGCGGAGAGGAAGCTGCTGCAATGGAAGAACAGGCAGCAGGCGGCTATGACCAAACAGGTAGCGGTAGTTATGCCGAATTTCGATCTGTTTACCCAGAAGATTGAGTATCAGCGAAAGGAGGTCCGGCATTTTCGCGAGATTTCGCTCTGGAGCAAATCGTTCGACAAGAGTGTTAGCCTGATGGCGAAACTAGTGTGCATCATTCACGCGCGGATTTGTGCTGTTTTCCGGGAACAGAGAGATTTTCCCCTGATTACGAACCCAATCGAACAACTCATCCCACATTCCACCCCGAATTTGTCTGCTGTGAAGCCTAAATTGGTCAGATTCTTCAGCCTGAAAGCGAACGATGAATCCAATGAGAATTCCGTGAGAACCAACAGGGTGTTCCATTCGGCAGGGCCTTCTACTGTTGGCGGATCAGGGCTGGCATTGCGTTACGCCAATGTGATTCTGCTTGCCGAGAAGTACTTAGACTCGGCAGAGGCTATAAACAATGACTCGCGCGAGTCTTTGTATCAAATGCTACCGGAGAATCTGAAAGCACTAGTGAGAATGAAGCTGAGCAAGAACATGAAGTTTGCGGAAGAAGACATGTACTTAGCAGACGGATGGAGAGAGGCTATGGTAGACATACTGGGGTGGCTTGGGCCGATAGCACATAACACCGTGTTTTGGCAAATGGAGAGGAACTTCGAGAAAATGAAGTTCAATGCGAAGCCTACGGTTCTATTGTTGGAGACGCTCCATTTCTCGGATAAGGAGAAGACGGAGGCTGCGATTGTGGAGGTCTTGGTTGGATTGAGTTGTATTTACAGATTTGAAAATCGGCATTTGGCGAACGAGGATTGATTTTGTTGTATTGTACGTAGGTTAGGGTTTGGCAAGAATCAAGATGATCATGTGTAGATGAGATTGAGTTTTGGTTATGATTCTAGTTCTAGATAGGTGCAGTGACATAGTTTCATAGATCAGGGTGATTTGGTTAATCTCAGGAGTTTGAACTTGAGATTTTACTGTATTTGTTTCATTAACTATTCATGAAATTGATTCATTGGTCCTTTTTATCTGTATTGCCTGGTTTCGTTTATTTTGTTGTTTTATATTCAAGACTAATTCATTACGTGATAATCTCCCTAGTATTCAGTCCAACTTCGCTTGCATCAAAGTATTGCACACCAAGCTTTGGAGTTTGTACATCCCCAATTCTAGGCCTTAGTTGGAGTTGACTTATGAGCCCAAAAGTTGGTTTGCATATTCCTGCAATACTGATTACTGACACAATGTATTGTACGCCAAATATCCAAGGTAGTATTTCTCAAATGCTAGGGCTTAAGTGACATGCGGTTACGGTTACTTCCAGAGTATCGACTATGGAGTTGTTAATACTTGGTTCGACTTGACTCGTGCAATAAGGTTTTCGAGTCGAGTCGTGCTAATTTGAAGTTCGTCTTATTAAGACTTTATTATATTAGATTATGCTCAATTAAATATACAGTTACGGCATCTCAATTTCAACTTCCCACATCGTTTTTTTATCAGTCTCTTCTCAACTTTTCATACTTTTTATCCATATATACCACTTCCGAATATATTCACTCGATCTATTTTTTTTACATTATTACTTCAAGCTTAAACTTTCCTCAACTTTTCATACTTTTTATTCACACCACTTCCGAATTTTCACTCTATTTTTTTTACTTTATTACTTCAACCTTAAACTTTCTAATTATTCTATTTATATATTTCTCACTCTTAAATCCTGATTCAAACTTACATAAAGTTGAACGTTGATGTAATTTTTTTTTAATAAAACGGTGACTCGAACCCCCGACTTATTGATTGGAGGTGAAACATTTTATGAACTGAGCTGCACTTTGTTGTCGAACATTTGATGTAATTATATATTTATGAAATTTCCGTTAATGAGTTATATGAGTCTGGGTTCAAGTTTAATTATTATGTGTATTATTTTCACGTAGCCTATTAAATTCTCTAGATTAGTTGAGAACCTTCATGTGTCTGCTTACACTTTCTAGATGAGTTATCCTTTGAATGTCATTTTCATACAGTATATTTGAAATGAAAGATAAAATTGAATTATTGAAAATCATTTCGGCCTGTAAGTAGGATGCAAGAAATATATCTGGTGGAGAGTAAAGCTTTAAGCCCAGCCTCAAACTTCGAACATTATTCAGTACCCAGAAGGCTTGATTTTGTTTGTATCTAAACTCAAGCCCATTTCTGCACTTCAACTTCAACATGACCCAAACAAATTTTCGTCTGGTAATCTTTATGTTTTTGTGAAATGGTACAGTTTACTATTTTATAGAATAATTCACTTACAATTCAATTCAGACAATTGTAATTGAAGAGAAGATCTTTATTAGTACATTAATCTGATGTATATTGCGCCGGTGAAATAATGAGCAAACACGGTAAGAATGAGAATATTATTTTAATTATTTTCAATTTATTGAAAGTTTTATTTCATTCATGGCATTACTATATCACATAACTAGAATTAATTTTAGTATTTCATCAATTCAAATAAAGAATTAAATTGACTTTTTTTTACGAAATTTCATCATAGATTGATTTTAAATTATACTCTAGAGGTATGGAAGGAAATATGGGAAAACGACTGGCCCTTGTCTATCTACATTCTACAGGAGTCTTCTGGAAATTAAACTATATCCATAATTTTTTCCCATTCCACCTTATAAATAGCCTTGCCTATTACTCTTTTTATTGCATCATATTTTGTCATATAATCTTCATTCAAACACTAAACATTTTCCCACATTTTCTTTTCCACTATAGTTTATTCTAATTCAAGAAATGGCTGCTTCTGTTTCTTCTACTTTTGGAGCTCTCAACTCTGCAGTGGTACTACTATACTTTCCTACCAAACACTTTGCATGTAGCTGTAATGTAGTACGTTCAGCTTCTAACAGTTCATGTTACACTATTTCAATGTAAAGAAAGTTTTCATTTCTGTATGTGCAGTTGAAATCGAATAGTTCCAGTGCAGTTCGTGTTAATTGTTTGTTCGGCAACAGCCTCAGGAAGGCAGGCCAAAGAGCAAACTACCCCAGGGTCCCGTCTGGAAAGTTTAAGGTTGTTGCAGAAGTAAGCGAAGACAAACAGACTGACAAGGACAAATGGAAGGGCCTGGTGACTGATATATCAGATGATCAGCAGGACATTACCAGGGGCAAGGGTATGGTAGACACCCTTTTCCAGGCTCCGACTGGTGCAGGAACTCACGACGCTGTCTTGAGTTCCTACGAGTACCTCAGTGCTGGTCTTCGCCAGTAAGCACCACTCCATATTCTGAACATATATATGTAGTGAAAATTGGACCGAGTTCCTTAACAGAATTTACATGCAACTGTTTCAGATACAATTTCGACAACAATATGAACGGATACTACATTGCTCCTGCATTCATGGACAAACTAGTTGTTCATATTGCTAAGAACTTCATCAACCTGCCTAACGTTAAGGTTTGATAATAGTCTTAGCTAGGATTTTTATTTCTCTGTTTTTATCTGGAGAAAGACTTAAACCGGTTTTCTGCTCTGTGTTTAAACTGTTCCAGGTTCCATTGATCCTTGGAATTTGGGGAGGCAAAGGTCAGGGAAAATCATTCCAGTGTGAGCTTGTTTTTGCAAAATTGGGCATCAAGTAAGTTAGCCTTCAGGGGCTATTCAGAATCTGTTTCAATGTAACTCGGAGTTCATCCAATCATATATACTAAACCAGATAATGTAACTGACCTATCTGAACAACATTTTTGTAAAATTTCAGCCCAATTATGATGAGTGCTGGAGAATTAGAAAGCGGAAATGCAGGAGAGCCAGCAAAATTGATCAGGCAAAGGTACCGTGAGGCAGCGGACAGAATTGCGAAAGGGAAAATGTGCGTGCTCTTCATCAATGATCTTGATGCAGGAGCTGGTAGGCTTGGTGGAACTACACAATACACTGTCAATAACCAGATGGTGAACGCGACACTTATGAACATAGCTGATAACCCGACTAACGTACAACTCCCTGGAATGTACAACAAGCAAGAGAATCCTCGTGTCCCTATCATAGTCACCGGTAACGACTTCTCAACACTGTACGCCCCTCTCATTCGTGATGGTCGTATGGAGAAATTCTACTGGGCCCCAACTAGGGATGATAGAGTTGGTGTTTGTTCGGGTATTTTCCGTACTGATGGTGTGCCAGAAAAAGACATATCTACACTTGTCGACTCGTTCCCTGGACAATCTATTGGTAAGATTTCATAGTCTATCTGAAAAAATTCCATCTATTTTAGTTCTTGAACATGTAGTCAGGTGTGACATCTGATGCCTAAGTTGAATAATCTGATAAATCTCTGTGTTCTTGTGCAGACTTCTTTGGTGCCATAAGAGCCAGAGTGTATGACGACGAAGTGAGACAATGGATTACAAGTGTTGGTGTCGAAAATGTGGGCAGAAAGCTCGTAAACTCCAGAGAAAAGCTCCCAGAATTCAAGCAGCCGAAAATGACACTCAAAAAGCTCCTAGAGTATGGCAACATGCTTGTGCAAGAGCAAGAAAATGTAAAGAGAGTTCAGTTATCCGACAAATACTTGAAAGAAGCAGCTTTAGGGAACGCGAACGAAGATGCTATCAAGAACGGGAGCTTCTACGGTTAGAATCCTTTCCCTGAAAAGGCCTAAAGTATGAAGTTTGCATCTCATTTTGCTAATAACTGTTAGTTTGGTTACAGGAAAAGCAGCACAAGAAGTGAGAGTTCCTGTTCCTGAAGGATGTACTGATCCTAATGCAAAAAACTATGATCCTACTGCAAGAAGTGATGATGGAAGCTGTGTGTACAATTAAATCCCAGATCCTTTTTGAGTTTGCTACAGATGAGTGAATAGTTAAATTGTGTTCTTGTTTTTCTGGAAGTGTATGTAATTTTTTACATGTCAATAATCAATATATGCTTTTTGAATATATGAATAATAATGAAAATCATGTGCACTACTGCTAATACAAGATGTCACCACGTGTTTCTGCTTATTCTCTCTCTTTTCACCTGTTGTTCCAGTTTTACAACATTAGTCCATTTATTTAAGTTTTTCATTGATCAATCATACCTGTACTTTGCTCCTTTACCCATACCACAGCTTTAGGGGCGGTTTTGCATGCGATCCAAATCGGTCCATTTGGCTCGATAAATAGTGATTTGACCGAAAATACACTTCAAATACCCCTATTTCAATTCAATTTCAAACACAATTTCACTATAATTCATTCAAAAATCCATTTAAATTCTATACCAATCAGTCCCTTAATTTTATTAGTATGGTTTTATTCCACTTGTAATAATTCGTCAAATAAAATACCAGCAAATATGCATAAACAAAATAATATAGTACTTCCCTTCCGCCTCATATTATTCACACCCTGATAAATATAAAATATATTTTTTACACTATAACGTACCAAAAATAATATAATAATAATAAATTTTAAATATAATCTATGCTATATCCCAACTTAAACTAACTAGATTTACTTCACCAAAACGAATGTTACCAATAAGAAGAAATTATAAAATAATTAACATTCAATTTTCTTAAAATATAAATATTACAATCATATTACATCAATTCAATGAATCGACCTATCACTCATTACAAACACATCAATAATCTATCTAAATTACTCTTTACTCTTTATATTATATAAAATGATATCGTGAATATTCACGTATCATTATATAATAGTAGTAAAAATAATAAAACCTTGTCAAGTGTAATGTAGAAATAATAAATTTAAGTATAATAAAAATATAAATTTCGAATAACGATAAATATAAATATTATAATATGTTATTAAGAAAAATAACTATAGATCAATTTTCACAAAGTCTCAATAGAGACGTACTCTAAATAAATTATGCATTTATATTAACATGAAAACTATCAATGTGTTATAGATAAATACACATTATTTTTACTAGTTAATGAATGATTAAGGAGTATAATGGTGTTAATAGTTAGTGGAGTAGTTGACGTATCTTTATATACTCCTAAGCCCTTGGGCTCACTTTAATCTTGTATAAATACCTCATATTTATACACTCATTGTTTACACAATATATAAATGAAGAATGAACTCCCTATTCTCTACATGCTCTTCTCTCTTTTTCTTTAACACAATGTCATTAATTATAATAATAATAATAATTATTATTATTACTTTATGATTATTTTGAACGTGAAGTTGTACTCGATATATTAGGACAACTTCATTTTTGGACTTGGAGTTGATTTAGAAATGTAGTAAGAAAATTGAGAATATTGTGAATCAACAAAATAGAAAATAAAGGTGTAGAGTATCTAATTGATCAAGGGCTGGTGCACAATTTAGCTGTTAATGCCTTCACATATAAGCAAAATTGCAGAAACACGTGTCGGCATCCTGGAATGGTGAGAGCATTGGTCTCGCCCCCACCATAGACGAAACCATCATTTGGCCTTATGAAAGTAGGAGAACAGAACACTTCCATTAACTTATAATGCTCTTTGAATATTGTCTGCACCAGATAGACTAAAAAATAAATGCATTCCAATCAAGATTCCCTAACATTTCATGTTCTTGAAAGAAACAACCTTGAAATCCTTCTTTATTTACCTTGTTCAGTATTTGCTGCCATGAAATTTTGACACCATGTCAAGAACCTCAAAAGTAATTCTAAATAATAATTTCACTTGGGAGTCGCTTACGTGACTTAAGGACTGATTGGGAAGCCATTTAAATTAAAAAATGTTCATTCAAATAGCCAGTTTTATATACAAAACAAGCTGGAAATCGCTTTCCAATCATTCACTTAACCTGCCGTTTATGTGACTCTGGCTAAACATGATTTACGCATGCTAAGTGTAAAAACAGTTCCGCTTTTAAGAATAATTTTATGCACTTTATAGACCTGATATCCTAAATCAACTATTAGAAACACAACAGTAGGTTGGTGACATGAAGAATATAAGTACTCAATAATGGCAGCTCCATCCAGATCAGAATAGCAACTCGTGAACAGAATCCACATTAAAATACTTCCACTGGTTAGTTGGCTGCTTTAAATTCTAAATAACGGATTGTGATAGAATTTGAGTATTTTTTTAAATTGAAACTGACTTTTTTTATGTATAAAATATTCAATTTGAGGAGGAAAATTATCACTACATCGTAAAACAGGGACTCAACCTATCATGAGTGGGATTCATTTTACATGTTTATTTTCTGTACCATCATCAAGTCATCATCCATTACCAAATTTCAAAATTCAAAACTTCATTAAACCCAACAAATTTTTCATTACCAGAACTCCAGAAGTACCTCAAACAAAGAACTCACCAAACCATCACCATTTCTTTAATCAACTTCCTTCATCAACAATGACAATTTTTCTCAAACTCCTAATTTCATCCATTCTCTTCACATTATCATCATCACAACAAGACCTCTCATTCACCTACACAGGGTTCCACCACACAAACATATCCTTAAACGACGTTGCACTGATTGAAAAGCACGGTGTCTTACGTCTAACCAACGAAAGCAGCAAGGTCCAAGGCCATGCTTTCCATCCTTCCCCTATCAGCTTCAAGAACTCCACAAACAGTTCGGTTTCGTCTTTTTCGACATGTTTCGCCTTTTGTATCCACCCTGAGTACCCGAAACTAGGCGGACACGGTATGGCCTTCACAATCTCACCTTCTACAGAACTCAACTCACCCCTGCCAAGTCAGTACCTCGGCCTGCTAAACTCGCACGATGCTGGAAACTTCTCAAATCACCTGTTTGCTGTCGAATTCGACACTGTCCAGGATTTTGAATTCGGGGATATAGATGGGAACCATGTAGGCATAGACATCAACAGTTTGGACTCAAACTCCTCTGCCTCAGCTGCTTATTTTATGGATGATTCGACAAGTAATATGAGCCTCAATCTCAAGAGTGGCAAGCCTATATTGGCATGGATTGAGTATGATTCGGTGACGAATGTGATAAATGTCACGATTTCCCCTTCTTCCCATAAACCGAAAAGGCCGCTTTTATCTTACAAGATCGATTTGTCTCCGATTTTGTTGGATAGTATGTATATCGGATTCTCTGCTTCGACAGGTATGCTTGCAGGTTCACATTATGTATCAGGTTGGAGTTTTAGAATGAATGGAGAATCAAAGTCTCTTGATCTGGGTTCCCTGCCATTTATTCCAGGCACTAAGAAGATAATACACAAGACATTGATAGTCAGCGTCTCTGTTTTCACATTTTTTATACTTCTGGCTTTGATCTTTGCTAGTATTTACGTCGTAAGGAGAGTTAAATATGCCGAGACAATCGAAGATTGGGAGATTGAAGTTGGTCCTCAGAGATATAAGTACCTGGAACTGAAACGGGCTACTCAGAATTTTAAGGACAGTGAATTACTGGGATTCGGAGGATTCGGGAAAGTCTACAAAGGTACAATGCCTAATTCCAAAATGAATTTTGCAGTGAAGCGAATTTCCCATGAATCGAAGCAAGGTGTTCGCGAGTTTGTCTCAGAGATTTCAACTATCGGGAGACTTAGACACAGGAACTTAGTCCAGTTGCTTGGATGGTGTAGGCGTGGAGTTGATCTTTTGCTTGTGTATGAATTCATGCCTAATGGGAGCTTGGACAGGTTCTTGTTTGATGAACCAAAATTTGTGTTGAGTTGGCATCAGCGATTTCGGATAATTAAGGGCATTGCTTCGGGTCTGCTGTACCTACACGAAGGGTACGAGCAGGTTGTGATTCATAGAGATGTGAAGGCTAGTAATGTCCTGTTGGATGGGGAAATGAATGGTAAGCTTGGAGATTTTGGGTTAGCGAAGTTGTACGATCACGGGTCCAAGCCAAGTACTACTCGAGTGATTGGCACGTTTGGGTACTTGGCCCCAGAAATGCCAAGAACTGGGAGGGCTACGACGTGGTCTGATGTGTTCGCATTTGGTACTTTGTTACTTGAAGTCGGGTGTGGCCGAAGGCCTATTGAGCATAAGACTGGGCCAGATGACTTGGTTTTGCTGGACTATGTCTGGGCTAAATCTAAAGCTGGGCAAATTATGGATGTCGTTGATGAAAGACTGAACAACAATTTTGATGAGAACGAGGTCTCGATGGTACTGAAGTTGGGATTGATGTGTTCGAGCTACCAACAATCGGCGCGGCCTAGTATGAGGCAGGTTATGAGCTATTTGGAAGGAGAGGTTCAGTTGCCCGCGGTTTTGAGGCCATCTTGTGGTGATGAGGGCGGTTTCGAAGATTATATGCATCCGTACGAGTCGTCTTCATTCGAGAGGACTAGTTCCTCATTCACAATTGTGGGCAATGGGAATGAGGATAGAAGTTTTCCATCATACTTCACTTCACCAAATTCACTCCTCCATAACTTGGGTGAGCCCAGATAGTCAGTTGAATAGTCTGGTTTGTGTTATGCATGTCTATGAAATGAAACTAATTACACTTACACATCTTGCTGGCTTCTTTTGACCTTTTCTGTCAAGTGTAATGAAGCACATGAGTGAATGGTGATGATTGTTTTACAAGTTGTATGATAATATACTTAGTATTGGAAAAGTAGTAGAAAGTGTTGAAATTTTCATAGTCCCCAGGCCCCATGCACTGACAAAGATTGAAGCAGGTTGAACTAGTGGGAAGAGTTGATGGCTAGGTAGAAAACTGATTTCTAATTTAAAGTAGTACTATATGGCAACTAGATAACGCAGAGCTAGAATAGAAAAATTAAAAAAAAATTATTATTGAGTCTAGGTAAACGTGGTTCGTTTAAATAGTGAGTACAGTAAAAAAAGTTAAAAGTACGATTTTGATTACAATATCTAACGAGGCAAGTTCATGATATAGTGAAACGAATACTAACTTAAGTTATATAAACTTGACGGATCAATCTGCAATGCATCTAAAGTTAATTGCAAAGAAGTTGACATGTTGATGACTAAAAGGGAAGGTGTGAAAGAAGTTGAGGTCGATTTGAACACAGAGTAAACGTGAAAAGATTTAAAGGAAGAACGGGAAGCTATTTATTCAACCAGAAAGGTAAAGACTCTACACGATTTAATGTTTTATGACGACCAACGTAGTTCATCGTCTACCTGCAACAAACAGACAAAGCTCTGCATTTTCGACAGAATCAGATCTGAATTGGTACTTATTCAGTCGTGGCCCTTTATCACTTAACTGCGGTTGATCATGCAAGCTTGGGGATTAAGACCAACATGCATACTCTTATTGTTTGTAGTTAGTTTGTGTTTTAGCTAAAATTTCAAATTATAATTAATAGTGTTTAATGTTGTTTTCGTTTGATTCCGGCTATATATAACCTTATGTGTAATTTGTTATCGACCAAGAAATACAAATAACTTTCCTTCTCTCTATCATGAATTGCACTAAGAGGTGATAAAAGGGAAGTGGAAGTTCAATACACAAGTTCTTTTCGAAGGGGAGAAAGTCGTCTTTTGTGAGTAAACATATTAATATTTAAAATAAAATTCAAATTATTAATAAAATTTATTTTATATGTATGAAATCGCACCAAAGTTAACAATGCTTTTATTAACCTTGTAATTTCGTATTTGTATAAAATTTTATATTTAAATACTTTGGGTTGGACGTAGGGGTGTTTATCGAACTGAACGAACTGAACATAAGAGCTTATCGAAAGTTTGTTTGCCAAGAAATTTAGTGTTTGTGTTCGTCGAACAACTCATTCACTTGTTCATGTTCAGTTTGTTAAGGTTTTCATTTTTTCGTTGTTTGTTGGTTACTGTTCGTTAAACTTTTGATCGTGAACAGTTCAATTCGTTTGTTCGTTAAGGTAGTGTTCGCGAACAGTTTGTTCGTTGTTAAAATCCCCAAGAATCAAGCAAAATTATTACAAAATAGAATGAAAGGTCGCAAAAAAATATCATATTTCAAGACAAATACCCAAAACACGACTTTATTGTTAAAGATTGATGGATATGTATATCAAACCAATATGCTCAAAAGGGCAGACATCGGTAAAACAGACACTGCCGAATTTTCTTATGAATTGACGGTGAATTCTATCCTAGTATGTAACTGATTGTGAGGTTGAGACTCAGTTTCTGATGGTGAAGATCATAGTGGGGCAGAATAAGCTGATTGAGGTTCTTGTTGCTCTTTATTGGTGTGGAGATATGTGCTCTGTGTTATTTTATTTCAATTTTAATTAGTTTGGATATTTTTATGATCGTGGTTTAGAATTTGATGTATGGTTAGAACGATGTATTTTCGTTTCCTTTGTAATTATTCGTCAAGAACATCACTATATATACATATATATATATATATATATATGTATATATATAGTTTCACGAACAGTTCGTGAACTACTGAACAATAAATTTTGTGTTCGTGTTCGATTATAACGAACGTGTTCACGAACAGTTCGAACAAGTCAATATCAAACACAGACCGTGTGTTGACTCAAATTTTCATAAAATTTTGCACAAACGTTTAATCAACACCCTTAGTTAGACAGGACTATATATAGGAATGTAAAATGGTACAAGAAACCCTTTTTGCTCAAAATTTTAAAGTCAAGGTCCCATAAAGCAACTCCATAAATATAAAAAGATCCGGAGAAAATTACATATTAATCACCCCAACAAATAACCACTTATCACTATAGCCCCTTCAATTTAAACTATAACAAATCAATCCAATTTTTACATACAATTTCTTATAATTACAAATAAGTTCAAAAGTTAACTTTTTTCCCTATTTTATTTCTTCTTTAAAATTCTATAATTCATTGGGAGGAATTACATCTGATACACCTTAATTTGACCTTTATATAAAAAAAACGCCGAGATTTCAAATGATAATTATATTGACACCCAAAAGGCCCTGATTTCTAATTATATTTAGACCCAAAAGTCAACACCCTGATTGATATGTCACGCCACCTTGCTAATGTGGCCAAAAACGTTCGAGAAAATAACGTAAATGCCATCTCTTTTTTCTATTTTTCATTTTCTTTTGGATCAATTGCATATACCCCCTCCAGGTTGCCTCGTTTTCATCTAAAAGCCCATTAGTCAAACAATTACAACTAAGTCCTTTACGCGAATTAATGTTTGACCGAATTAAAATCTGGTTCTGTAAATTGGCGAAGCAAACATGGCCTTAGGACCCATATGTAATTGATATAGAAAATTAGGCTTTCTTATGAAATTGAAATATAGTCGTTATATTTCGATTTATTTTTCCATTACTTTTTTCTTTATTTGTCTATTAGCTATTACTACTAATTTAATTATATACCTTACTTTTTCCTTTTTACAATTGTTCATAACCTTTAATATTTATTATTCATGCACTTTTTTGTTGTTCTCTTTTACATTCTTTCTTTTTTAACATTTTTATCTTGTATTACTTTTTTAAGTATCCGATTTTCTCAATCTTTTGGTTCTATTAACAATAATATTTGCACAATTTACCCGATTATAAAAGATGTTGCTTAATTCACAGATCATAATCATAAAATTCTTGCTTATATTATTATAATTTGTGTGAGCATATCAAACATTTAGATAGGGAGGGTATGGTCGGTTTCATATTCAATAAATTACTAAATGAACGCTACTAGAATATGGCCTTTTTAGTGTGGAAAATAATTCACACCATAACCTTAAAATTCCACACCAAAATATTTTAGTGTCAAATTATAGACAATAGAGTTTGACGTAATAACCTTTGACTATGATTTAATCTTAATTCGTTAATTTTAAATGTTCAATTAAATAATATAAAGAAACTTTGCTTCCATATGCTTACCGATGGGGTCTGTTAATAATATGATGTAATCGAACATTTCAGGTTTAATGTTTAATAGTATCAAATACAGTCAAAGTTTTAAAATGTTACATGCAAAATATCAAAATAAAATGAGACATTTGATTTAGGACGTCATTTTTAAAAATATTGTCGTTGTCGTCGTTGTTGTTGTTATCATTATCATCATCATTATTATTATTATTATTATTATTATTATTATATTTTTTATTTTATTTTTTATATAGATACCAAAATATTATTCGTTACATCTCCAAAGGTACTTCGTAAAACACACACTTAAACTATAAGATGAGC